>JAKGSA010001033.1:56397-79459 GCA_033558755.1 Philaethria dido | reverse complement strand
TAAAAAAAAAAAAAAAAAAATCAATTCGTTGGTAATTTCAAAGAACTAATTTAGTTTAAATTACTTACAATTATTTTTTTGCATCTTCACGCTTTGTTCCGAATGGCAGGATAATAAAGGAGAACTTAGTGGACACTCCGTTCGTCGCGTTCGTCCAAATTCGAGATTGTGTATTAAGTAACGGAACTCAACGCCGTGCTTTGTATTACTAGAGATGAGAAGTACAAAAACTGTATTATAATCATTCTCCCGAGTGGTAATCGAACCCGCAACCAATCGCATTTACTACTCTGCGCCACGATGGTTTCAATTGGCCTATAATTCTTTTAATAGCAAAATATCATAAGAAAGCCTATTAAATCATCACAAAGGCAGTTAAAACAGAATAAGAACTGTAAATGAGTATTTTTTAAAGAAGTTAATTAGTATTTTTTCAGGAATTATGAAAAGCCTTTTGAAAATTAAACGTGAAACCGAAACTGAGCGAACCGTTAGTCAGAATCGGTCTTTCAGTGTATACAGAGTTATTCATTTCATACATATGCAGGGATTTTCGAAATTTCAAGATGACCTCTGAATTTACTATTGCATGTGGCTTTTAAATCGACTTCGAAAATGATGGTTCGTAATTCGACTGTATGTTTTTGGAGGGAGTTTATAGAATCGTTATTTTTTGGCAACATTGTTAAGCGAGCTTTAGCTCGTAAGCAAGGAACGCTTGTCGTGGCGCAGAAGCTCAAGCGTGCGACAGGTTGTGGATTCGATTCCCATTCCATTAAATGTATTTTTTTCATTTCCTTGGTTTGGTAAAAAGGCAAAGCGCGGCGTTGAGTTCCGCCACTCAGCACGCAATGCCTCAATTCAGCGGAAAGTGGGGAATGGAGTGTCTTAACACTAGGTTTCCTCTGCCTACCCTGCTATATGCGGGATATAAGGTATGAATGTATATATATACATATACATACATTGCTAAAGACATCGCGTTGTTACCGCGTCACCTGGGCCACTACTTAATATAATCATGCCCCCAAATGGAAATTGAATTCATAACCATCACGTTTGCCAAACATTGTCGCACTGCGTTATAATGACCTGGAATTCAATTAAACATTTAAAAACTATAATAACATAAAAAACGTTAACAAGTAACTTTTACGTAGAGTTAATACACTCTGCGTATGACAAAGTTTACTAACAAATTGCAGTTCGTCGCGAGTGTAATTAATCAAAACTAAGAAACTTTTAATGAGAGCAATGCGCGCTTGTGGGCCTTGGGACTTTCATACGGTCATTAGTGGAATCCTGTATTGTTACATACAAAAATGTATTGTTCATTTTGATTTGTTTGGACATAGGAGAGGAGGATTTGAACCGGTGTTATTCGGTTGCTTTCCAAATGCAACCATTGAGTCATATGTTCTTATTTGCTATTTTACTTCGATACGTTGAAATTTTATATGTTATAAACATATTTTTTATATAAAAAAATATTTTTTTGATCTAAGTATATGAATAATACTTTTTAAATATTGAAAATAGATAATAGTAATTGTCTGTCTTTTTAATCGATTTTAGAAAAAGGAGGAGATTCTCAATTCGACTGTATTTTTTATGTAGTAGACTATGTGTTATTCTGGTTACAGTAATATAGCGATACAGCTAACATTGTTATATTTTTTTTTTAACTTCACGCTGTATCCCGCATATAGCAGGGTAGGCAGAGGGAACCAGAGAACCTAGTGTTAAGGCACTCCATTCTCTTTCAACAATTCCGTTCCCCACTTTCCGCCGAATTGAGGCATTGCGTGTTGAGTGGCGGAACTCAACGCCGCGCTTTGCCTTGTTACCAAACCGAAGAAATGAAAATACTAAATTTTACATTTCCTGGAGTGGGAATCGAACCCACAACCTGTCGCGCTTACAGTCGCACGCTTGTGCCTCTACGCCACGACAGGCGTTGTAATTGTAAATTGTAATCTTTATTCGTTCAGTAAATTTAGCGTTAAGGACTAACAAACATTAATCCGTCCTTACAAATTATATTATTAGGATATAGTCCTAGGCACAATATCTTCTACAACAGCATAGTCAAAATATGTACCTCAAGTGCCTGTTTATCTAGAATGGTAGGAATTTCTAAATTAACGGACGATGAAGTCAGACTCAGTAACCATTAAGTTGCCTTGCAGAACGTAAAATGTGGAAATAACTTCAAAATATAATAATAATAACATATAAAAACAATACAAACGCCTGTTGTGACACGGGGTACAAGGCAAAGCGAGGGGTTGAGTTCCGCCATTCAGCACGCAATTTCAACGCCGCGCTTTGCCTTATTACCAAACCCATGAAATTACAAACTAAATTTTTACATTTCCTGGAGTGGGAATCGAACCCAAAACCTGTCGCGTTTACAGTCGCACGCTTGTGCCTCTGCGCCACGACAGGTAAAACAGACTAATAAATATGTTCTACTATATTGTGCAATAAACGATTGTCTACCAATAAATTAAGTACCAGCTAACCAATTTCTTTGTTACTTATATTTTATATGTAGTCGAACACGTATCGAGTTAATATTCCAAATTAAGGCGGAAAGCCCAAAACGGAGTGTCTTGACACTAGATTCTCTCAAATAAAAAAAACATAACGAATTTTCTAATAAATTTTAAATAATTAAGAATTTAAAATAAATATAGCAGGGTACGCAAAGGAAACCTGAGAATCTAGTGTTAAGACACTCCCTTCCCCACTTTCTGCCGAATTGAGGCATTGCGTGCTGAGTGGCAGAACTCAATGCCGCGCTTATACTTATTACCAAACCCATGAAATTACAAACTGAATTTTTCCGGAGTAGGAATCGAACCTAAAACCTTGTGCCTCTGCGCCACGACAAAAAAAACAGTCTAATACACATGTTGTACTGTATTGTGCAATAAACGATTGTCTACCAATAAATCAAGCACCAGCTAACCAATTTCTTTATTTCACGTGTATTTCCTACGAACACGTATCGAGTCAATTTGCGGCAAACTCCCTATGTCCGTTTGATCCCAGGTACGTCCACTTTTCTTTGAGAGTCACTACACCGTGAAATTGAGGCTGCCGATTGTCTAACATGGCTACTTGTTTGGTTCTTTGGGAACCGTTTGTATGTTTAAATGCTTGTATTTTGTCGTTTTAAAAAAGTAGGCTTGAAATTTGTTTGTATTTTTTTAATTTGTATTTATATATAGCTTTAAAAATTCCTATCGTGGCGTCGAGGCACAAGCGTGCGACTGTAAACGCGACAGGTTGTGACTTCGATTCCCACTCCAGGAAATGTAGTATTTTCATTTCGGGATTCCTGGCGATGAGTTCCGCCACTCAGCACGCAATGCCTCAATTCGGCGGAAAGTGGGGAACGGAGTGTCTTAATACTAGGTTCTCAGATTCAGAAAAACATTTTTAGAAAACATATAAAAATTTAACCCAGAGAGACTCAAACCCGCGCCACTTGTTCCATATTCAGCTGCGTCAAAATTCTTATACGCTCGTTACAACTTATTTTTGTTGTCAGCACCCATTTTTGGTAATTTCTGGTACCCAAAGATTATTTCTAAAAACAATCCTTTGGCAATGGTTGTGGTTTCGATCGCGACTCGAGGAAACGATTATATAAAAGATATTTTCATGTCTGTGCTCTGGTGAGGCAAAAGGCTGCGTTGTGATCCGTCGTTTATCACGCAATGTCTCAATTTCGGTTAAATCTATATATAATTCTGCTATTCAAAATAAATTACATTTATTTTGAATTTAAGCCAGATTTTCCCCTTTCCCACCCATCCTTTCCCCAAAATGTGGTGGTTCTAATAGTGGACTACTACATTGTCCCCCCTTCCATCAGTATCCTCTAGGTTGGCAACGCATCTACAACATCTCTGGTAGATGTCTATGGGCGAAGGTAACCACTTACCATCAGGTGGTCCTTCTGCTTGTTTGCCGTCCGTTATCAATAAAAAAAAAAAAAAAAATACATTAAATTATTGTTTTACTCAGTCTCTTACAAAAAACGTCTATAAAGAAAACACATTTACGTTATAATAATAAAAATCTAAATATTTGCAAAACTTTTACGCGCTTAAAATTTTGCTTTAAAATTTGCGTTTTAAAAAGCGTTTACAGTCCCACGCTTGTGCCCCTGCGCCACAACAGGCGCTTATTCATAGTACGTATATTTTGTTTCTTGTGTTATTTATTTATATTTTTTTCTGAAAAAAGGGATATTCTATGCAAATCTTTTATTAGACGTGATTCGGTAAAAGAAACTACATATTTTTGTAGAAATATCGTGTAATTTGGTTTTCTAAGAGTATTTTTTAAACTGCTACATTAAATATATTACAATAGTCTCTAGTTCATAGTTATTTGTATTTAAGATATAAAAACATGTATTTCATTAAAAAAAATACATACTATAATTAATGTATATTTATTTGTTTTAAAATTTAAAAAATATAAACTTTATTGACATTATATTTAGTATAAAAATTAGAAAGAAGCGGGATTCGAACCCGCGCCTTTCGGAATCCGTCCAAGCGCTCTGACCACTAAGCCATGCGTTCTACATCTGGCTGCGTCGAAATTCTTATTTTTTTTTTTTTTTTTTTTTTTTATGGATAACGGATGGCAAACGAGCAGAAGGACCACCTGATGGTAAGTGGTTACCTTCGCCCATGAACATCTACAACACCAGAGATGTTGTAGATGCGTTGCCAACCTAGAGGATACAGACGGATGGGGAGGACAATGTAGTAGTCCACAATCGGAACCACCACATTTTAGGGAAAGGATGGGTGGGAAAGGGGAAAACCTGGCTTACATGCCATCAAACCGGAACACATCATAAGATATTTGGCGGTTCTTCTTTGACATGATAGTGGTCGCGAGCCAGACGGAGGACGAATCTCCTACCACCAAAAGAACGCTTATACGCTTGTTACAACTTATTTATGTTGTTAGCGTCTCTTTAGAGAGATTTTTACAAATTCCCAAATATCATTTCAAAGAACAATCATTTGGCAAGAGAGAATATTATTCAATAAATATTTTTGAAATTTTAAAGTCTTAATCACACACTTAGGAAACAAAAAACATATTTAGAAAACGTATAAAAATTTGAACGCATCGGGATTCGAACCCGCGCCTCTTGGAAACCGTCCAAGCGCTCTGACCATGACTTAGTGGTCTAAAATATTTATTGACGTATATTTTTTTTTATATCTTAAAAACGAATAACTATGAATTATTTTTTATTTATACATTTTTATGATATCTCTTCAATTATAATTTCAATATTTTTAAAAACATTTTCTAACTATCTATTCTAAAAAAATATATAATATAAAACATATAAAGAATGGAACGGAAATGTTGAAAGAGAATGGAGTGTCTTAGCACTAGGTTCTCTGGTTCCCTCTGCCTACCCTGCTATATGCAGGATACAGCGTGAAGTTAAAAAGAAGTATAAAGAATTTCCTTTTTTTTCTTTTTCATTATAATAATATGGAAATCCATATAAATATATAATCTAGTCAATAATTTCTTCCTTTCTTCAAATTCTATATTTATTTCTAATATTGTATATATTTCGCCAAATTAAGTACTAAGCGCTATTTATCAGTTTTAACTATTATATAATAATATCACTAAATTCAAAATTTCTTAAGAATATTCATATAGAATAAAACATTATTTTTAACCGACTTCAAAAAAAGATGAAGTTCGTCTGTATTTTTATCTGTGTTATTGCATGACTTTTTACTGGGTGAACAAATTGCGATGATTCTATTCTCATATGATAGCTAGTGCTTCTAATATGGTCCGCATTAAATTTAGTTAATATTTGAGAAGTTTTTGAGTTATTCGTAATAATTTTTCTTTTTCAGTGAACTTTATTTGAAATCGGTTTCCTTTTGTTTTTCTCAAAACAATTGTGGAACACATTAACACATCAAAGGTTCGGTCTACAGTATCCAAGCCAGTCCCGTCTATAACCTGTTGGACACTGAAACGGTATAGATAAAATAAACTTAGATAATTTCGAGTCAACACAATTCCCATTAACATCCTTTTCAAATCCACTAGCACATTCTATTTCATTTGTTTCTATTTCTCCACTCTCCGTGCAGTTTTCTTCTTTACAAAGTTTTCCATGATATTTCGGTTCTATTATTTCAACATCATTATTTGGATCATTATCTGTAATATTTCCTCTAACTGTTGTATCTTTTTCGTTATTATTTTCATTATGAATATTCACTTTAGTTTCTACGTAACTAAACATTGGATCATATATATATGTTTTAAATAATTTCAAAACGCAACTGACGCTTCTAACCCAAATACTTGCCTCAGGAGCTTCAATGCTTGTTAAGTTTTCGGTTTCATTATTCGTTTTGTGAAATGAAAATATTCTTTTGACAACAACATCTGCCAAAATTTCACTCCAATCTGGTTTTTGAGTATCATTCCTTGAATTTGCTTCTTGGACATTCTGTATTTTCGGAATTTCCACTCTTTGATCTTCAGGATCTTTTTGAATTTTTGTTGTAGTAATAAAATAACTATTTGTATCACAAATTAATAGGAAAACAGAAAATATAACAAAATTCATCGTTTGAATCTCTTTAACGGTACGCAATGCTAGTATAAGATTAAACTACAGTAGATAGAAGATAAGGGTAATTGTACAGACGCGTTGAAAATATCTTGTGTAATATCAAAGTTTGGTTGAACAAATAACGGTAGTTGGCAGTCTGTCCTATTGTTTGTGAGATATGAGTGTTTCTGTATGAAATTTAATACTAATATTGTATGTGAATTGTTCTAGAAAAAAAATTTGTTTAGTACTTTTTTTTTAAGGTTATTATGGCACAGTGATACATCTTTTGGCTTTAATGCAATGGTTGTGGCTTCGATTGACGAAAATGGTTGGTGATATTTAAATTAGTTTTATTACCTCTTTCTGGTAATACAAAGTGCAGCGTTAAGTTACGCCCCTATCGACGCAATGTCTCGTATTTTGGGCGAAAGTAGAGAATAGAGTGCGGTAAACAGCATTAAAAGTGTATAAAAATATTTTTTATGAAATGATATTTATTGATATAAAGAAAAATAGTAAAAAGTCACTGCTATATTTTTTGAGTGTGAATAGTAGACAGTATGCATTAAAAGTGTACTCTTTACTCAAGTAAGGCATACGCTTAATCGAGTTTAGTTGCTAATAGCTTAGTAGATTAAAGCACTTCTACGTAGAAGTATCTTAATCGATAAAGCGACTTCAAATTCAGTCATTTAGAAATATTGTGATTTTAGTGACGGAGTTCTAGATCATCTTTTGTTAATATATAAAAAAATATAACTAAATGTAGATCCAAAAAAGCCTTGACAAAAGCGTGTTCCAACTAATTACAAAATCTTTTTTTTTACAGCTTCACGCTTTTTCCATATAGCACAGTAATCAACATAGCTTCACGCTGTATCCCGCATATAGCAGGGTAGGCAGAGGGAGCCTGAGAAATTATCATTAAAATTGGTTCCCCTAGTAAAAAGTCGTGCGGAATTTATGACCTCCTTCCTTTTTTGAAGTGAGTAAGTTTTCTGAATATGTTTTTATTTTTATTTCTCCTGTTTAGTTAACAAGGACTCTTACACGGAGAGTGTAGAACAAAGTGTCTAATCTCTATAATTCTTTATACACCGGAAATAGTTTTTTTTTTCAACTTCACGCTGTATCCCGCATGTAGCGGTGTAGGCAGAGGGAACCAGAGAACCCAGTGTTAAGACACTCCATTCTCTTTCAACAATTCCGTTCCCCACATTCCGCCGCTGTCGTGACGCAGAGGCACAAGCGTGAGACTGTAAATGCGACAGGTTGTGGGTTCGATTCCCACTCCAAGAAATGTAAAATTTAGTATTTTCATTTCTTGGGCTTGGTAACGAGGCGAAGCGCGGCGTTGAGTTCCGCCACTCAACACGCAATGCCTCAAATCGGCGGAAAGTGGGGAACGGAATTGTTGAAAGAGAATGGAGTATCTTAACACTAGGGTCTCGGGTTCCCTCTGCATACCCCGCTATATGCGGGATACAGCGTGAAGATAAAAAAAAAACATTAAAGAATGGAATTCTTGAAATCGGTTAAAATAAGAAGCAAAAACAGCTAGTTGCTTGGCAAAGTTTTTGTATGACTACATCTACATCACGTATATTACACATGGATACATTAAAACGGACGGTCTATTGCACCTACAAGTTAGTTGGATGCGTTCCATAGTTTTTATCAGTTTTTATCTAATGTGCCTTATAAATTGCCTCGTCGAGCACTATGTTATGTGTTTTGTATCGCGCAAGTGAAAATTGATTTAGTTTTCCTCAGTGAATATATGCATGTTTAAGTAAGATTTTAACAAAAAAGAAAAGAGATCTTAAAGTAAATACACTGAAGAGGACAGTTATTACGAATAACTCAGCAACTACTCATCAGATCTTTACATGTGACTACATCTCAAGCACTAGATATCATATAACAAAAGGATCATTAAAATCGGTTCACCCAGTAAAAAGTTATGTGGTAACGCACATAAAAAAATACAGTCCTATCAGTATCAGTCATTGATAAGGTCCTTCTTTATTGAAGTAAGTAAGATTTACATACATAAGCTTCACGCTGTATCCCGCATATAGCAGAGTAGGCAGAGGGAACCTAGTGTTAAGACACTCCGTTCCCCACTTTCCGCCGAAATTGAGGCATTGCGTTCTGAGTGACGGAACTCAACGCCGCGCTTTGCCTGGTCACCAAATTCAGGAAATGAAAAATTCTATTTCCTGCAGTGGGAATCGAATCCACAACCTGTCGCGTTTACAGTCACACGCTTGTGCCCCTGCGCCGCGACAGGCGTTAAATTTAAGAATACATTTACACGGCAAGTGGAGAATAAAGTGTCTAATCTCTACTCATTATATACCGGAAATAGCTACTTGCATATTAAAAATAAACAACGTAATTTTTTCACAATGTAATAGCAATTGAAATTTATATAAAGAAGCGGAAATTATTTTTCTTGGCAGTGTTTCTTAACATTGCTATTAAACTCCTTTCATACAATACAAAATACATTTTTGTATGAACATAAATTGCAAGTTTAATTTGATTTTAAAGAGACAATTATGACAATTTGTTTGTATGGAGACGCCTTAATGTAGATCTTATTACTTATAATAGTGGGTAATGTTTCCAAGTTTGAATTGAATTGTATTTTGTTGTTTATTTCATTATAGAGGTCTTCATGACGGATTGGAGTCTGACTTTAAGCGAGATTGGTTGTGAGTTCGATTTCTGTTCAGGGGAATTATTTTATTTTAATTATCTTTCACTAGTTTCAGAAAAAGAGGAGTTACTCAATTCGCCTGTTTGAGAATCTTCTGTATTGGGAGAACCAATTTTGATGATTGTTATTTATATGATAAGCTAGTGCTTTTCGTGTGGTCCTATTTAAATTTAATTATTTTTTAAATTTTCGCTGTATCCTGCAGGGTAGGCAGAGGGAACCTGAGAACCTAGTGTTAAGACACTCCGTTTCCCACATTCCGAATTGAGCCATTGCGTGCTGAATGGCGGAACTCAACGCCGCGCTTTGTCCTATTACCAAACCCAGAAAATGAAAATACTAAACTTTTACATTTCCTGGAGTGGGAATCGAACCCACAACCTGTCACGTTTACAGTCGCACGCTTGTGCCTCTGTGCTACGACAGGCGTTTTATTAAATTAATATTTGATGAGTAGTTTTTGAGTTATTTGTAATAATGTTACTTTTTAGTGCATTTTATTTGAGGTCGATTTTCTTTTTTTGTTACAATAGTTATCATAAAGAGCGGCATTGATTTTCGTCCTTATACACTTAATATCTTGAATTTAGGCGGAAAATTAATAACGAAATAACTGACTGACTCTGACTACTCTACTATAAGTTATATAAATACGTGAAGCAAAAATTTTGGATCCCGCTTTACGAAAACTACGCGGACGGAAAGCATGAAACTTGGCACACTTATAGTTTATATAGCGAAGGAGTGCAGAATGATAATATCTATTTTAAATAATGCGTAATAAATATATTAAATTAATAAAATAAATGTTACACACACTACCATGGTTTGACATCCATGTTTATACAAAGTGACATATACATTACTAAAGACACCGCGTTGTTAACGCGTCAACGGGGACACTAGTAAGTGAAAAAGTGTGTAGGCTAAGGCTATATTATTAAAAAAAATAACTAAACCACTTTACCCATCGCCTGTACCTGTTATCAATCGTATCAGAAAGTTTATCAAAGTGTAAATATTGACCAAGTGATGTCTATTAACGGTATTATGGTGAAAACAACCTTATCATTCACTTGAGTGCCTCAAAATGTATCAAGGACGATTGGGAAATTACTATCGATTTCACTTTTTGAGTGCTTTGCGATTATAGAATAAAGAAATGCTGTTATGGCGCAGTGGGACAGTGGCTGATTGTAAACGCGGTTGGTTGGGGTACGATTCCAGGGATTGTTTATATGTAAATTATTTTATGGGGAATTATTTTATGAAGTCTGTCGTGGCGCAGAAGCACAAACCTTTAATAAGGCAAAGTACGGCGTTGAGTTCCGCCACGTAATGCCTCAATTTGGCGGAAAGTGGGGAACGGAAGTGTTGAAAGAGAAAGTGTCTCAACACTAGGTTCTTTGCTTCCTTCTGCCTACATTGCTATGTGCGGGATACAGCGTGAAGCTAAAAAACATCTTATGAATTTGATTCCCACACAGAGAAATAATTATATTTAAAATAATTGCATTTCTCTACTATGGTTAGGCAAAGCGCGTCATTGATTTCCATCACTTATCATACAATGCCTTGAACTCGAGTGGAAAGTGGAATATGGAATATCTTGACACTAGGTTCTTACTCGTGGTGATTATTTTACGGTTTCTCTCTAACTTGTGCTGCTGCTGTTGAATAATAACGTAATAATATTAATTTAGCCTATATTCAGATTTGTATTACAATATTTTGACAATACAATATTTTTAATTAGAATAGTTTTTTTTAAATATTAATTATCTAAAATTTATTGTTTTGAAATTCTTCCCAAATCTGTTAGCCAGTTCGCAAAGGTCTCTTCCAACCTTTTCCATTCATCCATTCTGCACATAGAAAAAAAATCGGAAGAGAAGCAAATCGCTATCTGTAAACGCGACAGGTTGTGGTTTCGATTCGCACTCCAGGAAATGTTAGTATTTTCATTTTCTGGGTTTGGTAACAAGGCAAAGCGCCGCGTTGAGTTCCGCCATTCAGCACGCAATGCCTCAATTCGGCGGAAAGTGGGGAACGGAATTGTTGTAAGAGAGCGGAGTGTCTTAACACTAGCTTCTCGAGTTCCCTCTGCCTACCCTGCTATATGCGGGATACAGCGTAAAGTTAAAAAAAAAATAAAAGAAAAAAAACTGCAAAAATATTAACATTCGCTTACAAAGTATCAGACTCGTCAATTTCCCATCGATTT
Organism: Philaethria dido; assembly: GCA_033558755.1. NCBI lineage: Eukaryota > Metazoa > Arthropoda > Insecta > Lepidoptera > Nymphalidae > Philaethria > Philaethria dido. Next base: position 67,867 of record JAKGSA010001033.1, on the reverse strand, counting down.
CGTATCGAAATTCGTCTTCAATTATGAGCAATATTTCTATATTTGCGAACAGGCGTCGTTATGTAAGAAATAGTATAATACCGCGTACGTGCCGTCAACCCAATTTCACGGCTCCCGTCGCCCGCCTTCGGACAAAGTCCTTTGAGCGCTGGCCGAATATTTTTTTCCTTATTGAATGTGTACTGAATTATAAGACTGGTTTATTATGGGAGCTTTTTTTTTATTGACAGAACACTTTTACCTTTATATTTTATTGACATTTTTTTTATCTTAAATTTTGATGTTCATTGAAGAAATTCGTCAAAGATAAATATATTTTTATGATGTTTCCTGCTTAAAGTATTTATATATTAGTAGCTTGTTTCTAATATATAGGTACTTTTGTAATATATTTTTTTATTTTTTATTTATTTATTTAAGTAATACATTGTTACAGTATTCTTAGAATAAAGATGCAAATCATAAACTACTTCGAGTTTTACAGAGCACCAGTGCCGTCAAACATTTATAACTACAAAAAAATGACTTATAACAGTAATTGTAAATATCACATTCACCCATACTACTACATATGTTATTTGTTTATTTGTGTGCAATAAAGAATATTTGTATTTGTATTTGTATTTGTACATATTTGAAACAATACAAGCTAAGAAATTAATAACAAGTTAAAATGAAGGTAGATTTAAATTTAAATTGTTGTAATTATGGCATATACAGGCTGTTGTTTATTTATATCTAATTTTTTTTTATACATATATAATATCTTTATTATATTCGGAATATATAAAAGCAGCTTCATTATTTATCATTAATAAAATAATATAATATAATAATAATTATTAATAAAATAAAAATAAATAAATCCCTCATGGCTGGGTAGTCAGAGAGAAATGCTCGTTACATTCGCCGTTTTCTGCTTTTAAAATATTGCATGTTAAGTTGCGGAACTCAACGCCATGCTTTGTCTTATCAGTGGGAAGAAATTAAAATAATTTAAACATAGCCATCCTCCGAGTGAAAATCGAATCTACAATCAATTTCAATCTCAATCGCATTTCTAGTCACTCTGTCCCACGGCGCTACGGTATACATAAGAAATGTATTGACAATCTTACAATAAAATTTACAAGCAAGCTTATTAAAGCATATTTTTTTTATATAGTTGTATATTTTAAATAAACAAATAAATGAAATAAATATTGAAAAAATTAACACTTGTCGTGGCGTAGAGGCACAAGCATGTAAACGCGACAGGTTGTGGGTTCGATTCCCACTCCAGGAAATGTAAAATTTTAGTATTTTCATTTTCTGGGTTTGGTAACAAGGCAAAGCGCGGCGTTGACTTCCACCCACTCAGCACGCAATGCCTCAATCAGGCGGAAAGTGGAGAACGGAATTGTTGAAAGAAAACGGAGTGTCTTAGCACTAGGTTCTCAGGTTCCTTCTGCCTACCCTGCTATATGCGGGATACAGAGTGATGCTATGTATGTATGTATTTCAATGAAAATCGATTTCAATTCCGAGACCAAAATAGAGTTCATATCAAACTTGTGTGCTTCAATCTCTTCTGGTTTTTTAAAGATAAACAAAAACATTCATAAACTGTGCCGTACTAACATACACTGCCGTATATATTTCTGTACATCGCGTTTTAGTTTCAACTGGGCACGTTCGTACAGTCTAAATATGAAAAATTTTAACAAAAAAAAAAACGAATTCAAATATAGCTCAAAATAAGCAGGGTAGGCAGAGGAAACCTAGTGTTAAGACACTCCGTTCCCCACTTTCCGCCGAATTGAGGCAATGCACGCTGAGTGGCGGAATTCAACGCCGCGCTTTGCCTAGTTACCTAACACAGGAAATGAAAATACAAAACTTTTACTTTTTTGGAGTGGGAATCGAACCGAAAGGAATCGCAGAAGCAGAAGCGTGCGATTGTAAATGCGACAGGCTGTGAGTTCGATTCCCACTCCAGGAAACGTAAAAGTTTAGTAATTTCATTTCCTGGGTTTGGTAACAAGGTAAAGCGCGGCGTTGAGATCCGCCACTTAGCACGGAATGCCTCAATGCTACGGAAAGTGGGGAACGGCGTGACGTAACACTAGGTTCTCAGGTTCCTTCTCCCTACTCTGCTATATGCGGGATACAGCGTGAAGCTAAAAAAAAATAAATGTTAGAATCGAACCCACAACCAAGCTAGTCAGACATAATCTTATGGCCTGAATATTTAATTATACTTTACGTCTTTTGAAAGCCCTAACAATCTGTTAAAACATTTACGAAAGCAGGCATATTCAGAATCAATATAACTTGAACAGTATTCATAAAAAACTTTCATCAATGAAAGAAGGGTGCTTAAGCTAAAAGCACGAGCTGAGAATCGAACCGCAGAATAAATAACGATAACAGAAGTGCAACAACTGATTGAATTCGTATTGCGTTTTTGTATATTTTTTTATTCGATAGGGTTACCTATTTATGAGAAAATTTTTAATAATTATTATTTTTTTCGTATAGGTTCTTAAGACACTACGTTCTCTACTTTCTGCCTGAATCAATCATTGGATGTAACTCAACGCCGTGCCTTGGATTACGAAAACGGAACAGACTGTGAATTAAACTCATAATAACTTGTGTTTACAGTAAGCTGACCAACTGTGCCTTTTAAATGTCGTATAATATAATATTACTTATTATAATAAGTAAAGAAAAATGTTGAAAACGCCTGTCGTGGCGCAGAGGCACAAGCGTGCGACTGTAAACGCGACAGGTTGTGGGTTCGATTCGAACTCCAGGAAATGTTAGTCTTTTTATTTTCTGGGTTTGGTAACGGCGTTGAGTTCCGCCACTCAGTACGCAATGCCTCAATTCGGCGGAAAGTAGAGAACAGAATTGTTATAAGAGAACGGAGTGTCTTAACACAAGGTTCTCAGGTTCCCTCTGCCTACCCTGCTATATGCGGGATACAGCGTGAAGTTAAAAAAAAAAAAACAAAAAAAAAAGACGGCACGGCACACGGCAGAAATGATACTTCAGAAGTAGTCTTTGATGAAAGTAGAAAACATCGTACAAAGACGTATCCTGTGATATAATACTAACATTTATGTAGTTCATTTTCATTATAATGAGCTTAAAAAACGACAGTTTTAAAGAGTTTCCATTTCAGTAAGGAAATTAACTTCAATATTATTTTATTTTTTTAGTTTTACGTTTTATTTCGACAGAGAGAACCTAATGTAAAGATATTCCGTTCTCCACTTCCTGTCCAAATTCGATCCATTACGTGTTGAATGGCGGAACTTAGCACCGCATCTTGTCTTACCAGAGCGAGGAAATGAAAATAAAATGAAATTTAATTATTCCCTCGAACAAGCATCGAATCCCAAACCATCTTGTCTACAGTCAAACACTGTATCACTACGTCGTGATGGTTTTAAATTTATTTTTTATTTAAATGATATATATTTAAATAATTTTAATCATTGCATTGTTAACCCTAATGCAGGATTTTCCAAGGTAGAGAGTGTATGAGTGTTTTTTGCATTCAGTATCGTTTTCACGTATTCGAGGGGCTTAATTGGAAACAGTTGTTCTGTAGGATACACGTTCTGTGACGTTTGAGTAACAGTTCTCCTTTTTAGTTGAGGATTTTGCTGAGATAATGCTATTTTATATATTTAAAATGTTTTTAACCAACTTTAAGAAAGGAGGTTCTCATTTTGATTGTATTATTTTATGTATGTTACTGCATAGCTTTTAACTGGATGAATCTATTTTGATTTTTTTTTTTTATATAATAGACCACGCGCTAAGTCTGAACTGGTCCCGATTAAATTTAATTAAAATCCGATGTATAGGTTTTGAGTAATTAGCAATAATATGACTTCTTAGTTAAAATCTTGATTTATAACGTTAAAACATTATTAAAGAACATATTAAAAAAAAACAATATATATGTCCGCGGTGGCGCACTGGGACAGCGCCTGACTGTGAACGTGATTGGTTGTGGGTTCGATTCCCACTCGGGGGTACGATATATTTAAATTATTTACATTTCTCCGCTATGGAGAGACAAAGCGCGGTATTGCCGTCAGAAAAAAATGTCCCAGATCGGGTTGTATTAAAACGATTTTAGTACCATGTTTGCTTGTAAGTTTTGCTTCTTTATTCTGGACATTTTCAGTTATCAAATCCATAGATTAGTGTTTCTTTTAAATATTTTAAGTATATCAATCAACTAGAAATTTTTTTTCTTCAAAAATATTTTGTATACGTATAAAAATTTCAACGTGGCAGGATTGGAACCTGTGCTTCATCACTCATTGAATCAGTGTAAGCGCTCTAGCCAGTTAATCTATACGTTCTCATTGAGCCATGGTGAACAACTTTTTCTAACAACAAAATGCCCAAAATTTTAATTTTGAAATTATTCTCGGTCCACACTTTTTAAAAGTAATCTATATTGTATTTGTATTAAAAACATTAGATCAATTACAAAAGTCTGAAAAATAAATATTTAATATTGCATATAATATTACTTTTTTTTTTTTTTTTTTTTATGGATAACGGATGGCAAACGAGCAGAAGGACCACCTGATGGTAAGTGGTACCTTCGCCCATGAACATCTACACCACCATAGATGTTGTAGATGCGTTGCCAACCTAGAGGATAGAGACGGAAGAAGAGGATAATGTAATAGTCCGCTATCGGAACCACCACATTTTTGGGAAAGAATGGGTGGGAAAGGGGAAAACCTGGCTTACATGCCATCGAACCGGAACACATCACAAGATATTTGGCGGTTCGTCTTTGACATGATAGTGGTCGCGAGCCAGACGGAGGACGAACCTCCTACCACCAAACAAAATATAATACTATAATATAATTACATTATCTTAGCAAGAGAATACCTGTATCTATAAAACAAATAAATGCTTGGCGGGCAACATAAAATTATGAAGCGGGACATGACTTGATCACCTCTGAGTTAGATAGCTTGCATACAGAAACACATTGAAAATTTAATCAAATAATAAAGAATTCCTATTTACTCCAACATAGCTTTATTTTTTCTATTTATTCAATACAAAATGTATTCGACGGTGCGATTCATAGTACACGTGTATTTTTAAAACAATACCACTAGGTGTTGTTTCAGTACGGTGTGTAGTCAAGTATGAAATCGAGTCGGGGCGGTCGCCAATTTCAATATAAGGAAGCTTCATATGTTGAGCATAAACGTAGCGGCAAAATCTTTGTTTTATTATTGATATTTTAAAGCGATAATTACACATGAAATGAAGATATGAAAAACATTTTTAGGAAGCGTATAAAAAATTGAACGCAGCAGTAACTTGAACTAGCACCTCTTGGAAACCGTACAAAGGCTGTGACCGCTAAGCCATGCGTTTGTATCCGCGTGCAAGCTGCGTGCAGTTGCTGCGAAATTCTTCCTCTGTAGATATTTTTTTTACAAATTTCTTCTATATAAGGTTGTTTCTAAAATCAATTGTTTGGAAAAAGTTACTACATGTTTGATCAGAGCACTTGGACGGTTCCCAAGTAGCGCAGGTTCGAGTTTTGCAGCGATCAAAAATTCATACATTGTTTAATGTTTTTTTAACTATAAGTACTTAAAGAAATCATACTTAAGAAAGAAATTAGGAAATCATCATATAATCCAACAACAATGCTTACCGATGTGATGTTGAGCTTCATAGATTTATTAGACATTATTCTACTAACAATTATTTATCATAGTTAAAAATATTACAGATTCTAATTTCACTCACTGTAATGTAGTCTTTGTAAATGTAAGCAGTTAAAAAACGCCGCGTTTCCCCCATCATATGGAACACACCTAACCTAGGTACGTATCAACAACAGATGAGATCATTACATGGAGAATTATTCGTATCGTACAGTATCGCATCGTATGTTTTTAAAGGAGCCGGCCGGCAAAATGGCAATTGGATTAAAGGATCGCTGCTATTCGATTTGTTATTGGTTACAGTGTTCCTATTTAATATACTTTTGTTATATTGGCAAGAATTAACCTTTTTCCTGGATTCCTTAACAATGGCTTTATACTTATTACTACTAGCTTTTTCCGCATAGCAGAGTAGTTAAACAGAACTTCATCTTAAGATAGCAATGGAAAAGCTCTCGCTTTGTTTTACCAAAAGTAAAAATATTTTTTATATGATCAGTCTATAATAAAGAGACGTGGCAGGGTAATCAGGGAAAATCTAGTGTCAAGATATTCCGTTTTTCACTTTTGACTCGAATTCGAGATATAGCTTTTTGAGTGGTGGAAGTAAACGCCGACTCTTGTCTTACCAGGGTGAAGAAATAAAAAGAGTTAAAACATAATTATACCCGAGTTAAGATCGAATCCACTAAAAAAAAAAAAAGCTGAAAAAATTAAAGTAATTTTGAATTACAATTATCACAGTATTACAGTTTGGAATATGAATTGGCAATTTTTAACTCCTACTCAGGTGTTTCTTTATGGTTGTATCTAAGAAGTATGGGTTCGAGAATATTGTAAAATCACATTATTATAAGTTAGAATAACTAAACGCAAAGTTATTTGACACAAGAAAGATACACAAGAGCGGCCGGAGAGACTACAATAGAGGCACTAGCCTACATATCATCTAAAAATAATTGCTAAATATGTTTTCTTGATATAATCATCTACTTCTTTAATAATTATATAATATTTTAATTTGTAACATAACCAAGTAAGCGTAACCATACTAAACGATTTTCACTGAAACAAATTCGCAACTCCAAATAGAAATAGACGCAAAACAGTTAAACTAAACACTTTAGCCAGTAGGCCGTGAGAATTAACCTCTAATTACCGTAGATTGCGAACTGTCAAAGTTAACGCTAATGACCTGTGAGGGTAACTGATGAGCAAAAATAGTTAGTGTCTGGTTTTCGGAAATATGTATGGAATATTTGTATAGAAAATACATTTTTTTTAACTTCACGCTGTATCCTCACATATAGCAGGGTAGGCAGAGGGAACCTGAGATCGTAGTGCTAAGACACTCCGTTCTCTTACAACAATTCCGTTCCCCACTTTCCGCCGAATTGAGGAATTGCGTGTTGAGTGGCGGAACTCAACGCCGCGCTTTGCCCAGTTACCAAACCCAGGAAATGAAAATACTAACATGGAAAGTACATGTTATTTGATTTTTGAATTTTAACGAGAAAAAAGACCGACAGAAATAAAATCTATAATTAAAACAAAAATAACAAAATATACTCATTAAATCTTAACTATTTAATTAAAAATTTAAATTGAATCACATTAAAAGCACTAGCTATCATTTAAGAAAGGAATCATAAAAATCAGTTCACCCAGTGAAAAGTTATGCGGAAACACATATAAAAAACAACTCAATTGATAACGTCCTCTTTATTTGAAAAAGGTGACGACGACAGACGAATACCACCTCAGTAAATGTATCTTCAGACTTAGCATAGCAGGGTAGACGGAGAGAACCTAGTGTTAAAACACTCGTCACTCCACACCACCACACGCCACATGTCCACGCTCACTGCGGCCACACACATAAAAAAAATACAGTCGAATTGATAACCTCACTTAAATGTAATGCATTAATAAATATTACGAATAACTCAAAAACTAGTTTTAGACTGTTAAATCTTTACTCAATTTAAATGAGACCACATTAGACTGGCTATCATATAAAAAAAAAATCATCAATTGTCACCCAGTAAACAGTTAACGCATATAAAAAATTATATCAAATTCGAATAAAAATAGATGACGATAGACTAATGATACCTCAGTAAGTGTACTTTCAGATGTAATATAGCAGGATAGTTTTTTTTTCTTTTTTTTTAAACTTCACGCTGTATCCCGCATACAGCGGGGTAGGCAGAGGGAACCAGAGAACCTAATGTTAAGATACTCCGTTCTCTTTCAACATTTTTGTTCCCCACTTTCCGCCAAATTGGGGCATTGCGTGTTGAGTGGCGGAACTCAACGCCGCGCTTTGCCTTGTTACCAAACCCAAGAAATGAAAATACTAAATTTTACATTTCCTGGAGTGGGAATCGAACCCACAACCTGACGCGTTTACAGGCGCACGCTTGTGCCTCTGGTACTTTGGTAAGTGGTGGAGCTCAATGCCAAGCTTTATCTTGCAAGAACTGACATACATAAAAAGTATATCGAATTGATAACCTCCCTTTTCAAAGTCGGTTATTACACAGATAGCTAAAGCGAGTTGTTTGCACATAGTAATTACATAACGTCTGAAGGCGCCATCGCCAGGCCCAGGGGAAATTACACATGTCCCTCATATATAGTTATTACATGTTCGCAAGAAGAATATTAAGGAGTTACGGTTTACTAAGATTTGTATGTTGAAGATTTTTGCGATTTTGGTAAAGATAGGTCCTTCTGGGCCTGACAAGAAAGCCTTCTGGCTTTCTTTTCAGGTTTTAATGTAAGTGTATTTAAATTATATTAATTTCTTCCCTCTGGTAAAAAGAAAAAAGAAAAAAAAAAAACGTAGCGTTGACATTCCACACAACGCGCAATGTCCTTTGGCCAGAAAGCGGAGAACGGAGTGTCTTGATTCTAGGTTCATATCCTCATATTTATTAATATTTTTTTAGTTTCACGCTGTATCCCACTTATGGCAGGGTAAGCACTGGAAACTTTAAAGTATAGTGATAAGACACTCTGTTCTATTAACAATTCCGTTGGATACTTTCCCTACTTATTAGTGTTTAAAAAAATTATGCCTGTCGTGGCGCACAGGCGCAAGCGTGCGACTGTGAAACGTAATAGGTTGTGGGTTCGATTCCCACTCCAAGAAATGGATTTTTTCATTTCCTGGGTTCGGTAAAGAAGGCAAAGCGTGACGTTGAGTTCCGCCACTCAGCAAACAATGCCTCAATTCGGCGGAAAGTAGGGAACGGAGTGTTTTAACACTAGGTTCTTTCTGGCTACCCTGCTATATACGGGATATAGCGTGAAGGTATGTAATGTAATGAAAAAAATATATGTGAGTCGACTTATCAACTTACTCACGCCTAGTACATAATATAGCAAGAAAAAGACATATCTAGGTTAAATACCCGCGTCAGTTCCCAAGGAATTCATTTTCTTCAGCAAGAAAACTTGCAAAATGAGCCAAAATTTTACAACCCCGCTAAATTGTTGTCTCAATAAAATTTTATCACTTAGTATTTACGGAGTACTAGTGAAGGGTTAACATTTTATGGTGGGACGTGAGTGAAATTATTTTTTTATGACGTCATCTAGGAGATGAGTTTCCTGAACCCGATGAGGTGTCAAATTGTAGAGGTTTAATAGTTGCTGATTGTATGGTTTTGGGAAATGCTTGGATGATAAAATTGCTTTATGTTGCTAGTTTGTGTTATAGGTGATTGTGGTGGAGGAGGAAAGAAGATTGTAAACATGATTGGTTGTGGGTTTGATTCCCATTTGGAGATACGAATTTATTAAAATTATTTTCACTTCTTTGCTCTGGTTTAGTGGCATCTCTCTGGCGTTTAGCTCCGCCACTTAACAAGCAATGTCTAGAATTTGGGCGGAAAGTGGAGTATGGAGTGTCTTGACACTAGGTTCTCTGTAACTTCCTTCCTTTATATTGACACAAGGCACAAGCGTGTGGCTGTAAACGCGACAGATTGTGGGTTCAATTCTCACTCCAGAAAATGGAGTTTTTCATTTCCTGGGTTTGGTAACATGGCAAAGCGCGGCGTTGAGTTCCGCCACTCAGCACGCAATGCCTCAATTCGGCGGAAAATGTGGAACAGAGTGTCTTAACACTAGGTTCCCTCTGTCTACACCACTATATGTGGGACACAGCTTGAAGCTGTTTGTGTGTATGTATCTTAATTAAGGAATACCAAAGCATATGCCATAACATTTTCACATGAAATATGTAAAAATTACAAATATCTTGTTAACCTCTTACAATGAATACATTTGAAACAAAGTATAATTTCGATTTCCTCCATGTTCCAAGCTATATTTTTATGACAGCAAGAACATAAAGATATGATGTATTGGAAGCAAGTAGCTTTGAAAGTCGTCGAGGCGTTTTAATGTCCTGTTCGGGAGTGGGCGATTAATCATTTCAACCAAAGCGAAACAGACCGCCCTACGACCTCTGTCCTTTGTTCTTTGTTTTTTATTAATTTGTATAATGTAAGAAGTTTTGTTGGTGTCTTTTAAGTCAGTTATCTTCTTCGTGTCATGGTGACATGAAGTTTGTGATTTTGGGCAGTGATGTTTATGTTTAAAATATTTTCTTTTTCGTTAGTTTGATCTAAGAAATGATAAAGATTGTAACAAATTAACCAAAAAGTAAATTATTACGAATAACTCAAAACCTAATTGTCAGATCTTAACTAAATTTTAATGAGAATCACACCAAACGCTTATCGTGGCGCAGAGGCACAAGCGTGCGACTGTAAACGTGACAGGTTATGGGTTCGATTCCCACTTCAGGAAATGAAAATTTTAAATAATATTTAGTATTTTCATTTTTTGGGTCTGGGAACAAGGCAAAGCGCGGCGTTGAGTTCTGCAACTCAGCGCGCAATGCCTGAATACGGCGTGTTGAAGTGGGGAACGGAATTGTTGAAAGAGAACAGAGTGTCTCAACACTTCTCTGGTTCCCTCTGCCTACCCGACTATATGCAGGATACAGCGTGAAGTTAAAAAAATCACACCAGAAGCTCTCGCTATCAACTAAAAAAAGAATCATCCAAATTGGTCCTACCGATAAAAAAATATGCGGGAACATACATAAAAATACAGTCTACAGAATTGAGAATATCTTCCTTTTTGAAGTCGGCTAGTAAGAAAAAACAGCAGAAAACAAAGTGACATTTCATTAAATCTACAATCACGATTGTAATACGGCATTTATTAAAAAAGTTATAAAATAATTTAAGGCTACTTAACTTTTATATGACGCGTTCAATTGGCTTCCAGCCAAAAGGCACAAACCTGTGCCCTCTGGGACCATTAAAAGTTGGTATTGTTTCACAAACTCACAGTTTTAAGCTACTCACGAGTGGACACGTATTGGGATGTCATTGGAAAACATTTGGGTATTTAGTTTTATGTTTATTTGCTTATTATTTAGTTATATTATGAATTTTGTGGAGTTACGTTATTTTATATAGCTAATTTAATTGAATTGCCACTGTGGTGCAGATTGATTGAGGTTATTACAACTTATTTTTGGTGTTAGTAGATTTTTATACTTTTTTCTCCTAAAGATTATTTCTAAGAACAATCGTTTGGCAACAGAGAATGCTGCTTATTAAATATTTTTGATATTTTAAAGTGTTAATCATACACTTAGGAAACGATAAACATAATCATTGTCAAAGTCAAAGTCAAAGTCAAATAATTTTATTCAAAATAAGAAGTTA
>JAKGSA010001033.1:0-56298 GCA_033558755.1 Philaethria dido | reverse complement strand
CTAAATTTAATGCCTCAGACCTGAGAAGAACCGGCGCAAGAAACTCCGGGGGTATTTTTTTTTTTTTTTTTTTTATATTCGACAATGGTAGCAGAAATTTGTAAAAATATCAAAAATAAGTTGCAACAAGCGTATAAGAATTTCGACGCAGCTAGATATAGAACGCATGGCTTAGCGGTCTGAACGTTTGGACGGTTACCAAGAGGCGCGGGTTCGAGTCCCGCTGCGTTAAAATTTTTATACGTGCTCTAAATATGTCTTTCGTTTTCTAAGTGGGTTATTAACATATTAAAATTTCAAAAATAGGATTATTTCTTATTTTCTCACCTTGGTAACACAAAGCGCGGCGTTCAGCTCCGCCACGTAACACGCAATGTCTTGAATTAGGATGTTAATCATAAAAAAAAATCTTTCCAGTGGCAATGAATCCTGAGTGGGGTTAATAAGAATATTTTGGTCTTTTGGTCTTACCAGGATTTGAATCCGCTATATTAAATCAGGCTTTACTTCAAAATAATCTATTTTATATTAACATTACTTCAAAAATATTGATATTAATATTTTTTTGAGTCTAAAATCCTCCCTTCAAATAATCAATCTTATTACAAATAAGCTTTGTACAGCGAAGCGCTGTAAAAACTTTACAACGGAGGTGTTAACAACAAAAGTTGCAACAAGGGTATACAAACTTCGTCCTGCTAAGATAACTTATCGTGAAATTTTGTTAAAAATATAAATTTTATGACAAACAAAATAAGAAGACAGTTATAAAAAATATCACTAGATATATGCCGCCAGCATATATAGCTATAAGCACGAATGGTTGTGGTTTCGATTCCCACTCGGGCGATGTTCATATTAATGTCTTTTTCATTTCTTTAGTTAGCTTTTCTAAGCTAATTGCCCAAAAGTAAGACATTGCATGTTGAGTGGCGAAACTCAACGCCGCTCTCTGTCTTACCAGAGAAGAAATTGAAACAATTTAAATATATGAGTACTAATGTCCCCGTTAACGCGTTAATAACGCGTCCTAGCAACGTATGAATATGTCACTTTATATAAATAAACATGGAAGTCAAACAATGGTAATGTGTGTTTTATTTCATTAATTTTATATATTATTTTAAAAAGATACTATCATTCTGCGCTCCTTCGCTATATAAACTATAAGTGTGCCAAGTTTCATGCTCCGCCGTCCGCGTAATATTCGTAAAAAGGGGTCAAAAGTTTTTGTTTCGCGTATATTTATAATTTATAGGAATATAGATAATTTATCCTTTGAGTCAAGTTCACCATCAGAATGTTCCACTGCGCCAAGATGGCCTGAATATATCCCTACCTCTTTACTAATTTATTTGATTATAAAAGTGAATTTAGGTTTATTTCTTACACTTTCACGCCAAAACTACAGAACCGATTGTCATGAAACTTTTTAGACATATTATTAAAAGCATTAAAAAGGACATAGGATATTTTTTATTAAAAAATATTTATTTAGTTCAATTGGATGTTTTGATATTTATTAAAGGGTTCAACGCAAGTGACATTAGGGGTAAAAGCTAGTATACACTAGCTTTTACCCTATAATTTAATTCTATTTTTATATATGTATATATATATAACGCCTGTCGTGGCGCGGAGGCACAAGCGTGCGACTGTAAACGCGATTGTAGGTTCGATTCCCACTCCAGGAAATGTTAGTATTTTCATTTCCTGGGTTTCTTAACAAGGCAAAGCGCGGCGTTGAGTTCCGCCACTCAACACGCAATGCCTTAATTTTAATTTGGTGGAAAGTGGGGAACGGAGTTGTTATATAGCACTAGGTTCTCAGGTTCCCTCTGCCTACCCTGCTATATGTGGGATACAGCGTGAAGTTAAAATATATATATGTATATATATACATATACAAATATAAAAATATAAATAAATGATAAAGTAAATATACCATCAATAAAAGCCTAGCAATATTCAGTAATACCATAAAGCTGTTTATACCCACAAACAAACATTCGCATATAAAGAAAACTTTTGAGAAATCCTATAAACATTTATAAATTTCCAAACAAACTCTAAAATAACATTCATATTCATAAATAACTTTAGCAATTCATTTCGTGTGGAGCTTTGAGATGGATTCAAAGTAGCAAATAGTCGAAACTTATATCTCTATGTATATATATAAAATGCTTGTTACAAAGTGACTGACAGACAACGTACAGGCGAAACTACTGGATATAGAAAGCTATAATATGACATGTAGGCTCCTTGGGGAGTGTAGGGGAGTACTAAGAGGGGATTTCCCGAAAATTCTTAAGAAAACGGAAAAAATGGGACTTTAGGTTATTATCCACGTAAATGAAGTTGCGGGATACAGCTAGTTATATTATAAAAATATAGGTTTCATTCTGTTGAAGATTTGAATATCTTCGAGTTTTACAAAAAAACGTTTTCTAAATATTGCCGTAAATTTGATCACCCACTTTTAATCATTATAATAATCTCATTCGCTTAAAAAGTTTAATATTCTTTAAAGGAATACACCTGAAAAAGGAAAATGAATTACTTAACGAAAATATTAGTTTAATTTTTTAAATCTACACAGCTTTTAGCTGAATTGAAATAGGGACTAACCACGGAACCATCTATATGGGCTCTCAAATTAGGGGTCCGTTAGTTAACAAGTGAGACCAGTCGCGGCGCAAGCGTGCGATTACAAACGCGACAGGTTCTGAGTTCGATTCTCACTCTAGGATCCAAATGAAAATATTAAACATTTATAACAATGAGGTTGTTGTATGTTGTGACACAGAGGCACAAGCGTGCGACTGTAAACGCGACAGGTTGTAGGTTCATTTCCCATTTCAGGAAATGAAAATATTAAATCACGCACCTGCCCGCACTTGCTACGCCACTAAGTAAAATAAATTTGAAGGAAAGTTAAATATTCAATTTATTTTGGAGTCATTATATTGCATTTTTTTTTAACTTCACACTGTATCCCGCATATAGCAGGGTAGGCAGAGGGAACCAGAGAAACTAGTGTTAAGGCACTCAGACGGTGGTAATTTTTTTTTTTATTACGTTCAAAAAATGAAGCATGTAACTTCTTATTTTGAATAAAATTATTTGACTTTGACTCATGCACAACAACTTTGCGATTCTATAAAGGCGATACAAACAGACATTCATTTTTTATATATAAAGAAGATATTTAAAATTGACAATTCCTCCCTCTGGTAACAAGCGTGGCGTTGTCTTTCGCTACTCAGCACGCAAAGCCTCAATTCGGCGGAAAGTGGGGAACGGAAATTTTAAGAGAACGGAGTGTCTTAACACTACGTTCTCTGGTTCCTCTGACTACTCTGCTATATGCGGGATGCAACGTGAAGTTAAAAAAAAAGGTCATCAATTTGCTTCGTCGAATGTTTGCGAATTTGTTGTATAACCGAAATCGCTTTATTTTCATTTTCTCAAATTATACGCTGGCAAATTTATTAATTAAACAGAACCTGCGAAGCTCAAACTTCTATCTAAAGTTTATTCTAATTTTGCATTTAAATATTTATTATGTTTTTCTTGAATACGTATATACTATTTTACATTTAAAGTGTTTGTTATTTTGAAATTAATATCTTTTGTTCAATTCTTATTATAGTTTACTAGCGTCATGCTTGCGGCTTCGCCTATGATACACGATTATACTCAGATGTACAAATATTTGTTTTTTTTTTTAAACTATAAATCTCAATTTTCTAACTTACTCGTATATGGTATGAAATGGAGAAAAAAACACATTGGTTTTCTCTCCTTCTTTCAAATATTATTATTATAGATAGCTTCACTTTAAATTCTGCACTTAGCAAGGTAGGCAGAGAGAACCTGAGAACCTAGTGTTGAGACATTCCGTTCTCGTTTAACAATCCCGCTTTCCGCTGAATTAAGGCATTGCATATTGAGTGGTGGAACTCAACGCCGCGCTTTGCCTAGTTACCAGAGCGAGGAAATGAAAATACTAAATATGATTTAATATTTTCATTTCCTGGTGTGAGAATCGAACCCACATTCTGTTGCGCTTATAACTTGTGTCTCTGTGCCACGATAGGCTTCATTTTTTTCATTTATATACAAAAAGCTTATCTTACTGATTGACTTGTATACAACATATAGGTGAAATTATTGACCATAGAGGGATGAAATAAGTCATATAGTCTTTAGGACATGAAGTTAGCACTAGGTGACATTTTTACGAAAATAGAAGAAAAAAGCAGGTTTTTAGCTATATAGTCAACAAAAGCCAGGAATTAAAATTGAATCGAAATCAAAATAGTTATTACAAGCACTTTCGAATCATCAATTAACATAAATATGTCAGTGTTGTCAGTCCTACCGGAAGCTACCACGGATACGGGACACAGCTAGTAAACTATAAAATCAAAATATTGTATAAAACTTTGGGAAATCCAGATACCAAAATATTGTGCGGTAAATAAGTTCAATGCGAGTATAAATTTCAGTTCGAAGCGTAAATTGTCCTGACACGGAATGTCATCAAAGTTTTGTTGAGAAATTAATGTGACTTCATTATATATTAATTAAGGGTTTGGCACTCTTTATATTGTTATTGATAATTGTGGAAAATACTCTGGAAACGTCTAAAAAAGAAATAAACATACAGTGGATAATTAATATTTTATCAAAAAAAGATAACTGATTTGAAAACAAATGCACTAAAAATTAGAGTTGTTACGGATAACTCATAAACTATTAATTAGATCGTAACTAAATTAAAATAGCACCCGTCGGAAGAACTAGCTATCATATAAAAACGTTGTGTGTTAAGTGATAAAACTTAATGCCGCGCTTTGTCTTACAAGTGTGGCGAAATGAAAATAATTTAAATATATTGTAATAAATTCGAAAGTTTGTGACGATGGGTGAATATTTGTTACTCTTTCACGCAAAAACTGCTGAGAGGATCTAGATGACTCTTTATGTTGATGTAATACAACTTATACACGAAGGCTACAATTTACATCATAAATATTTTGTGTACATCGGTGGCTACAACACGGTTCCCACCGGCTTGCCCAACTTTTTAGAGTACAAGTATGAGATCTAAAATAAAACGGTCGCCAGGAAAATATTGGGTATGAAATTGCAAAAACACAAGCTCTGACATCTTAAGCCCCCTAAAAAAAGGTCATCACCAAAATTCGATAGTAAAACTTTACTTTACCTTTACATCCTATACACTTCTCTAAGTATACCGGCTTCTCTAAGTATACCGGCTTCTCTAAAAATTACCGGCTTCCCTAAATATATGTACCGATTCCCCTAAATATACACCGGTTTCTCTAAATTTACCGGCTTGCCTAACTAAAATTTTCACCCCACGCCACTGTAGTACATAATATACGAAACTTATGTAAAGAGGAACTTCCGTTAACTTCCATTACCAATAGGATTCTTCCATCTAGCTCCAATATTTTCTGAAACTACATTTCTCATTCCTCGATCTAAAAATATCCTTCAATCAGCATATCGTTCGATATTCCTGCTTTTGTTTGGTTTCTTACTTTTCAAAGCCTTTATATCACGCTGTCTGTGGCCAGTATCATAGCCTTATATTACTGCTTTTTCTTTACTTGTTTACAATTTTTTTGGAAAATAGAAATTTTATGAATTAATTAATTTGAGGTCAGCGTCTGGGTATATCCGAGATTGATCGTGGGTTTGATTCTTGCTCAAAGCGGGCCCTTAAATTCAGTCACTTAACACGCAATGAATCGAACTCGGGCGGAAAGCGACGAATAGAGTGACTCTGACTACCCAGCTGTACGAGATAAATTGTGAAACTGATTTTTTTAATACTGTGAGAGGACAGGGTTAGAATACAATTCCCTTCCGCCGCTGGCGTAGCGTCCCGTAAGAGGAGGGTATCCCAGTAGTTTGGTGATAGGTGGTAGGCTTCATCCACTGACTGGCTCGCGACCACTATGGCGTAGTGCCGCGGCTTACTACATTATTTCCTCCCCCTCCCATCTGAGCACTAGGTCGGCAACGCATTTACAACTCCTCTGGCGTTCTGGATTTCCTTGGGCGAAGGTAACTACTTACCATCAGGTAGTCCTTCTGCTCGTTTGCCATCCATCCAAAAAAAAAAAAATAAAAAAAGAGCTGTAAAATAAAAAAAAATCATAATAATCCTATCCTATCTAACAAAAATCCGTTCAATATTTCCCGATTTTTTCTAATAATCTACCAATTCAAAATTGATTGCAAATCATAAATTGATAACAGAGTTATCAGATGTCCAATTTTCATTCGATCCTCGGCAGAATTTTCTTTACATTTTCTACAGGTCAAAATTTGTCGACATCAAAGCGTGTAACCGAATATTCGGCCTTTGAGTTGTGAGAATACCTAATGGGATCAGCCACCGTAATGAGTAATATTAGGCGGCAATAAGATATTTATGTATGTTAACTTAAAAGCATTAAAAATATTTTAGGAATATCTCTCTATATGTCTTATGGAGGTACCTTGAATTAGTTGTGAGATTTTTTTCAAAATTTCCGCTATTCATATATATTTTCTAAGTATAATCATTTGGCGATAGAGATTGTTATTTTTTTTAACTATTCTAATATTTTTGTTATCCCAAGTGTTATTTCAGACTTGTAATGGGAATAGTGCTATTATACCTTTCTTAAATACTTTTCTTAACGTAAGTAATTGTAAACACACTCTTAACAAAATATCGAAAGATATTCCAGACCTTTAATTCTTATGTGTCAACAAACGTGACCAAAATTTGTTTTAAGTTTAGATATACTTCAAATATTTTAAGATAATTTTAGAAGAGGCCATCGTGGAACAGTGGACCAATGTGTTACTTTAAAGTTTAAGCACGATTGGATGTAGGTTCGATTTCCACTCGGGGTTATATTTAAATTATTCTCATTTCTATGTTCAAGGAAAATAAAGTATGGCAATAAGTTCCTCTAATTTAGACACAGTGTCACGAATTCGAGTCGAAAGAAAAGGACGGAGTGCCTTGACACTAGGTCCAATCTGACTACCATACTAATCGACAATAAAGTGAATGTGCAAAAAAAATTATTTTACATTGATTGGCAGTTTAGTGGTACATTATTAAGCAAAAACTTGCGCTTTCCAATTTCCATACATTTTCAGATATCGTGTGGCAGAATTGAATGCCATGCTTTGCGAGGGGTGAAGTTTCATTAAAGGTAAGTCGTTCCAAAACGATTTCTTAATCTAAAGAAACCAGGTTCGTCCTCCGTCTGGCTCGCGACCACTATCATGTCAAAGACGAACCGCCAAATATCTTATGATGTGTTCCGGTTCGATGGCATGTAAGCCAGGTTTTCCCATTCCCACCCATCCTTTCCCCAAAATGTGGTGGTTCCGAGAACGGAATACTACATTGTCCTCCTCTTCCATCTGTATCCTCTAGGTTGGCAACGCATCTACAACATCTCTGGTGTTGTAGATGTTCATGGGCGAAGGTATCCACTTACCATCAGGTGGTCCTTCTGCTCGTTTGCCATCCGTTATCCATAAAAAAAAAAAAAAAAAAAGGTAATAGTTTATAGTTTCTTTTACGAAATAAAGCTCCACTTTTACAATATATTGTCCCCGTAGAGCAAAAATGTAGGAGTTAACATTTAAGCAGTCAAATTTCTAAACATAACCCGAAAGCAATCATGTTATAAGGACTTACAATTGATGCTATTTTTTTATGATTGATAGGCTAACGTTTGACCGCATCAAAGCCTGATGGTAAGCATTAATGCGGTCTACGATGATACACGTTTGCCTAGAAAGAACCTATTGATTCTTGATTTGAAGACCCCCAAATTGTATGACTTATTTCTTACTTACTATTCCTCAATTCGGCGGAAAGTGGGGAACGGAGCGTTTTAACACTAGGTTCCTCCTGCCTACCCTGCTATATGCGGGATACAGCGTAAAGCTATGTATGTATGTACTATGCTATGTATAAATTTTTTTTTTTTTATAAAATCTAGGTTTTTTATTAGATTTTTAATTTAAGATTGTTTTAATCATTTTGTGTGTTCAGTTATGCATTTCATATGTACGTCACATTGGTAAATATTTGCAAAACGTGAATGTTATAGACCAACATAAACATGCAGTGACATACTTAGAGCGCTTTTCAAATTCTTCTGTAGTCCATTGACGTATGTGATCAAAAGGAATTTTTGTGAATAAAATAAAAAAAAAAAAACATATAAAAAGCTACCATTTTTTCATTTTTTTTATATTTACTACTAATATTCAATAGAGTGAACGACAAAATGGTTGTGTGGTTTTTCTTTATTGTTTTGGAAGCTATTTCTGTTTTGGCAGATGATGATTGTAAGTCTTATTTTGTTGTGTAAATATTTTCATAAAATATATATTCATATAATAAATGCATAATTAATCTAGACGTAGCTCTGACTCGCATGAGTTAAATTCGGAGTCAGGATCCACCACCCAGAAAGTGTTGACCTTAAACCAGCAGAGATTTAAAAAAATGGTTTAATATTTCTAGGCTTACCTTTTATGAAGAAACGGCGAAGAGTCATTCTCTTTCCATTTGTATCATTGTATATTACTAACTATATTATGAACTAGTTGATCTTCTTTGCTGAGGTCTTTTGCAACAAAATCAATTAGCATAGTCCACTTCTTCTTCCCTTCTATTAAGTAATAATAATATTATATTTGTTTAATATTATAGCAATACAACCACGTATATTCTATGGACAGGACGCTAGAATAGAGGATTACCCTTTTTTCGCTGGGCTTGATGTTTGTGGTTCTGCCATCCTATCTGACACTTGGATTTTAACAGCGGGCCACTGCGTAGAGTAAGTATTATTGTTACATCCAGCAGAAGATTTTTTTTGGTAAACGTGAAATTTTAATCTGACACGTCATTTCCCCTACAGTAACTGTGGGATTCAATGAATTGATAATAAATTGATAGATTCATTATTGGTTGTTTTAGGAAGATATCACAGAAAGTTGTATGGGTTGGTGGAGAATCTACACAAAATAGTATAAAGGTACCATTCAGTAACGTAATACTACACGAGGGATATACAGTAAAACAAGGTGCACCAATAAATGATTTAGCTTTATTAAAACTGTCTACACCTCTAAAGTTTTCATCAAAAATACGGAAAATTAATCTTCCATACAGTGAATCTTCGAGCTCTAGACTTGTGTTAGCAGCAAGAGGTCGAGATGAGGTAAGATTTAGTAAAATTTTATTGTTCGATTGTACGCCGTGACGTCTAAAATTGAATTGGTGAGTGCAGAAACGACGTAAGTCACAAAAAATGCAATAAATCATAATCGATTTGAACTAGCTTAGAAAGGCAAGATGCGTGTTGTTTTAATTTCTCTTGCAAAATTTGAATATCCGGACTTACGTTGTTTCTGCACTCATCGATTCAATTATCATAGTTATCATTGTTATAGATATATTAGAATTCCTCAATTATTAAAAACATTTTTATTATATTCTTTCATTTCAAAAACTGGTGAATTTTAAACCTTGATAAATATTTCAGTAACAATTTCAACCATAGTTGTCGCACAATTTATATACAATGATATTAATTTTTCTTTTGGTTTCGTTCAGACAGGGCAAACATCTTCGAAATTAAAAAAAATGGAACTTGTTAGGCTATCGCCTGCCCAATGCATTGCCCAAATACCGAAGCAAAGGTTAGACAGTATGGGAAGCGATACTGTGAAGTATTTAGAGAAGGTCAATGTTTGTGCCAAACGTGAGGTTGATATGCCTGGTGTCTGCAATGTGAGTTCGTAATACTATACATTTATTTTAGCACTTTTTTAGTTAGAAATCTTAATTTATTATATAACATATTTAAGCACAATTACTATTCATTCATATAGGAAGTTGTATATCTTACTCACTTGTAAGGTTTAAAAATCTTAACCCTTTCCCCACACTACCTACTTGATAGTTGCACTTGCTTAGTTACATTAGATGTATGTAATGGCAGATGATCTGCTAAATGATGATTTAAACTTAAATAAATTTATAGACCTTCAACATTACTCCCTTATTACATGATCCAGAATAAGCAACTATCATTTGTTGAACGGTTAACACGAATGCCAACTATCAGAAAAAGGTTTTTCCTTTTAAAGCCTGCTATTGTGTCGATGATCGCCTCATTATAAATATTTATCTGATCTGTTGTTTCGAAAAATGAAGTGATCTTACATACACATACTGATAGATTATAAGCCTGTTTTATGCTTTATGTATAGCAGGGTAGCCATAGTGAACAGAATGAATTATAAGTATGCTAATTTGTTAATCAAGTCGTCACTTAGCACGGTATGAAGCAAGAGAACAGAGTGTCTTAACACTAGGCTATCGAGTTCCCACTGCCAGGGATATAATAGGAATCTTTATTTATTTTCTTTTCTTTAATCTTTCAGGGAGATTCAGGCAGTCCGTTAGTTAGCGGCGATACCCTTGTGGGCATCGTTTCTTACATCGGTTACCAGGAATGTAATAAAGCACGCCTTGGATTTTACGTCAACGTTCATTATTATCTTCCTTGGATTAGGAAGCATACTGGACTTTAATTATTAAATTAAATATGTGTTTATCACTGTTTAAAAAGTAATATGTATATGTGTGTGTTACTTATTTATAAATAAAGAAATATATATATATATATATATATATATATAATGTTTTTTTTTTAAATTTTATTCTTACCTATTATGTATAGTTTACACTTACCTGTCTATATACTATATGATAAATCAATAAATATACTTTTTAGGCGCAAACTAGTGAAGGAACGCCAAGTGTGATAAACTAAAAAGCTACACAATCTATAACCATAACTATATTAATATTATAAAGAATAAAAACCCCGACTGAACCAATTCTTCAAATTTAGGAAGCAAATACAAATAAAAGCTATAAAAACTAGTTGTGTGTTATATATTTAGAATGTGCCAATAAAGTCCTTTCATTTGACATCCCACACGATACCCATCAACGATTTTTTTGTTTTTATTCGTGACGTAATTGCCTCTAGAGAGCGCCATATTGAATTAAAAGTGACCTCATATATCTAACAACACTTGGAGTATGTGTATAATATCTATCTAACGTCACCTTAATTATATAAATCGGTCCAGGAGGATAATAAAGGATATTACAAACATACATGACACGCGCGAAAAACATAACCCTTCTTACAGTGGGGTAGTAAGCAAAATAAGTATCTGAGGATTTATATAAAATAATTACAAAAAATATTTAAGGCAATGAAGAATCCGTAATACTATATGAAACTATGATTTTATAATTTTTTGTTTGATGTGTGGAATTAAATGCTGTCGTGGTTTATCTGTTTGATATAAAAAAGTAATAAACCAATATAAATGAAACTCTTTTATTGTATACCTGTTAGGCCTATGTGAATATATGTAATTGATTTTGAAACTACCACAATCGATGTAGTATCTTAATAGGCCAATTACTACTACTATAAGATAAGGAGAGGCCACCTCTGCAAAAGTTGTTCAACATAATGGACATTTTCTATTGACATATAATAATTGAGGATTCAGAATTATGAATTGATGACGAATTAAAATCATTCATAATTAGAAATTGGTTGATTGTAAGCGTGATGGTATTGGGCTCAATGTCATATTAAGTATTAACGTTTACATCTATTACTTTTCTTAACTACCGGTCCATATGGTCCGGTCCATAAACAGTTTTTGTTTTTTTTTTAGCTTCACGCTGTATCACGCATATAGCATGGCACTAAGAAACTAGTGTTGAGACAATCTGTTCCCCACTTTCCGCCGAATTGAGGCATTGCATGCTGAGTGACTCAACGCCGCGCTTTGCCTTGTCACCAAACCCAGAAAATGAAAATACTAAACTTTCACGATTAAAATATTTTTTGAATTTTTGAATTTTTGATCTCTTAAATTGTTAAAATAAAATGCTAACGAATATGCATGGCTTTTCGATTTCAAATATTTTCCATTCTATTTTTTAATTACGTTTCATATTTTTTTCTATTACATAAAAGTATTCTTAAAGTGGGGAACGGAATTGTTGAAAGAGACAGACTAACTTAACACTAGGTTCTTGGGTTTCCTCTGCCTACCCTGCTATATGCGGGATACAGAGTGAAGTTAAAAAAAAAGAAAAAAGTATCCTCTACTCAGGGAGGACTTTATAGTTCTTATACTTTATGCCTTCTAGTAAGAACAAAAGTATGCGAGAGATTATGAAAAGAATATACTTAAGCTACAAAAGCAACAAATGAAGGCGCCGAAAAAGATAATGAAAAGTTAGGAAAAAAATCTATAGCTTTTGGGAAACAGTTAGTGACTTCTGGAGTTGTTAGCTAGTTTGTAAAATGGAAGACGTGTCCACGAAGAATGGCAATAATGCATGAAATATACTTTTCTTGCGACAAATATTATAGGAATTTAGCAATGAGATATATGTAGGTGATGACGTCTCTGTTTCAAACAAACAACTGTCCCAGTCAATTGGTGTAACAGATTCCAAAATTATCTTGTAAAAGATATTAGTAATACAAAATTTAAAATACATATCACGCCTGTCGTGGCGTAGAGGCACAGGTGTTCGACAGACAGACAGACACGACAGGTTGTGGATTGGGTTCCCATTCCATGAAGTATAAAAGTTTAGTATTGTCATTTCCTGGGTTTGGTAACAAGGCAAAACGCGGCGTTGAGTTCCGCCACTCAGCACGCAATGCCTCAATTCGGCGGAAAGTGGGGCACAAAATTGTTGTAAGAGAACTGAGTGTCTTAACACTAGGTTCTCAGGTTCCCTCTACCTACCCTGCTAAATGCAGGATACAGCGTGAAGCTAAAAAAAATACATATATTAAGGTAGTGGTAGTCTTATCGGCATGCGTGAATGAGATCCTTTCCGTCCGCTTGATTGTAGAATATTCTGTAAGCTGTATTCTATGTTGTTGCAGATTCGAAAATGCGTTAGACAGGTTTGTTAAAACTAAGTAATGTACTTCCCATTGTATCTTATCAGACCAGCTTAACTTAGCATAAATTTGACATGTACGCTTGAGCGCTTCAGATGTGCGTCACTTTGTAAATATTTAGTACTAATAATCGTAAATTTGTAAAATATGAGTGGTATTAAAGCATATAAACTAATCATAACATACTTAGGACGCTCTTTAAATTCTTCTGCTATCCGTTGACGTACATCATTAAAAGGAATCTACCTAATCATCATATAAAAATTAAATAAAGATATAAAAGGCATTAGTTCTCTATATTTCTTATAGTTGTTGTTGATATTCAATAGAGCGTACGCCAAAATGTTTGTGTGGTTTCTCGTTTACGTATTGATATCTGTTTTGGAAGATGCTCATTGTAAGTCTCATTTTGTTTCGCAAAGGTTTTCACAGTCCATATAAAGGTATAAACTGTAGCCTAGAATAGAAATAACATCAACAGGATATAATATATAGTGAATATAAACGTACAATTCTTCGGTCCCTCTTTGAGTTTTTTTAACACACGGATAGTTTTGTTCTTCAAATCAAATCAAATCAAATAATTTTATTCAAAGTAAGAAGTTACAAGCTTCATTTTTTGAACGTCGAATAATTTACCACCAGTTCACAAAATTTAATGCCTCAGACCTGAGAAGAACCGGCGCAAGAAACTCAGCGGGACTTTTTTTTTTCCTCAGTCAATACTTTACAATTATTAATGAGTGACAATGATATCTTTGAAATAGACTGAAATAGACTTCTGTTTGCTAATATATATATGAAGTACTAATAGTTTGACATTGATTGTCGTTTGTTATGGAATTACCTAGTGATGCTCTGACGGTAGACATCGTGGATTTGTTGCAGTGTATCTCATTGCATTTAGCTATATTAGATATAAAACATAAATATATTATAATAAATGCTTACGTATGTAATTTATGTGGACAGGACTCTGAGCTCCTTGAGAAAAATTTGGCGTCCGCCTTAACCACCCTGCATGTATTGACCACAAAACATTGCCCACTTATTTTTCGTCTCCTTCTATTAATGCAATTTCTAAGACACATAAGTTAGAAAAAAATAGTAATAAGTTTGTTATTACAGCAAACTCTATACAACAACGTATTTTGTATGGCCAAGACGCCAGAATAGAAGATCACCCATTTTTCGCTGGGCTTGATATTTGTGGTGCTTCCATCTTATCTGACACCTGGATCTTAACAGCAGCTCACTGCCTGGCTGGGTAAGTATTATTGTTTCAAGTTTAAATCTTAAAACCATTGACATAGAATAAACAACAGGCATTTTTTTTGGTACATGGAATATAGTTAGAGACAAATTGGTCTATAAAGTGGACACCATGTATATCTTTTATTAATTTTCAATTATGTTAATAAATATTATAATGCATAGAATCCATTATCAAATAAATTAGCTACTAAGTGACTTAAAACTAAATTCTGCCCTAAAAAGAAATGGAGAAATAGTGTCGTCGGTAAATTGGTCAAGTGTAGTATATCGATTTCGATTGCGAGTCATTGATGAGGCTGTAGGACAGAATGAAATAGACCAAAGTAAATCTGCAGCGTGAAATATATTCCGACATGTCCTAATTGTACTATACCTACGTCAATATGTATAATTTTTTTTGTAGCCAGCAATCACAGAAATTTGTATGGGTTGGTGGTGAATCTTACCAAAATAGTATAAAGGTACCATATAGTCAAGTGATAATACACGAGGGCTATCACAAAAAAGAAATGGCGCTAATTGATGATCTAGCTTTAATAAAACTTTCTACACCTTTGAAGTTTTCATCAAAAGTACGGAAAATTAACCTTCCATACAGTGGATCTCCTTCTAGGCTTTTATTAGTTGCAAGAGGTACAGATGAGGTAAGATTGTGATGCTGCTTTCTGCGTAATATTTTAAAATTATCAGATAATCATTTACTAGTATTCCTTAATATACATTCAATAGTTTAACGCTGTATCCCGCATATAGCGGGGTAGGCAGAGGGAACTTAGTGTTAAGACACTCCGTTCCCCACTTTCCGCCGAATTGAGGCGTTGCGTACTGAGTGGTGGAACTCAACGCCGCACTTTGCTTTGTTACCAAACCCAGGAAGTGAAAAATTCTATTTCCTGGAGTGTCACAACCCACAACCTGTCCCATTTACAGTCGCACGCTTGTGCTTCTGCGCCGCGACAGGCCTTAATCCTTCCTTTCTTCCTTCTGCTTAAAAAACATTATTTCTTCTACATCTTACATCTTTTCTACTACACATTATTGTTTTAAGACAATATAATATTTAATGGAGTAAAATATTCGAACATACCAAATAGTGATTTTATAAAGAATCAATAATGCAGATGGTTTATATGTGAATTGAAACAAATTATTTTTCTCAGACTGGAAGACCTTCTGCAACATTAAAAAAAGTAGATCTTGTTAGGTTAACACCTGAAGAATGCATTAGCCGAATCCCAAAGGCCAATATAGATAGACTAGGAAGCGAAACTCTCAACTATCTTAAGAAGACCAACATTTGTATGAAACGTGAGGCTGATTTGCCTGCTACGTGCCATGTGAGTTTATAATTTTGTACATTGTTTATAATATAATTCTATATTTATATTGGAATCCGCATCATGTCAAATTAGAATTTATTTATAACAATCACCAAGAGGCCTTCGTGATGTAAGATAATTTTTGACTGTAACCGTGATGATTCAATGCATACTCTTAAACTATAGTAAGTTACAGTCGCCGGCGACCTAGTTGCCGGTGACTAGTCGACAGTGCGTATAAGCTCTTAGAAAGAACATAGGATACTTTTTATTGAAAAAAATATTTTGGCACAAACGATTGCTTGTCAATTTAAAACTCTAGCTACTTCAAAGGTTTCAAATTAATGCATTTATGTACTGTAGTATGTAATATGGCTGCCATTGCCAACGCGATCGAAGCTGCAGAAAACATCTAATAATGTACATAAAAAACTATATAAAAGATTCCTAATTTATTAACAATTTTAATTTTTTCAGGGAGATTCAGGAAGTCCTTTAGTTAGCGGCGATACCCTCATAGGCGTTGTTTCGTACGGTATGACAGAATGTGCTAAAGCACGTCTTGGATTTTACGTTAACGTTCAGTATTATCTTCCTTGGATAAGGAAGCATACTGGTCTTTAATAAAATATTTATTTGAATCAGTATTTATTACTATATATATAAAAATAAATATGTGTGTGTTTATTTATAAATAAATAAATTTATATATGTTACATGTTTTTTTTATTTTTGTCTACACAATTTACTGCATAATTTTCTTCATTATATTATAATAATCCATTAAAAAGTTCTTAAACAATGAAGATATTTATGAAAAAAATAAGCGGTGTCAAGGGACACCCGGATGAAACGAAGCTCCTTACGATTTATAAGTGAAGGAATTGTAATATATATATATATATATATATATATTTTTAACTTCACGCTGTATCCCGCATATAGCAGGGTAGACAGAGGGAACCTGAGAACCTAATGTTAAGACACTCCGTTCTCTTACAACAATTCCGTTCCCCACTTTCCGCCGAATTGAGGCACATTATTTCTTTTAAGTTACATATATTTTTTTTAATTAACCAATATAATGTAATATAAACTTAATCAGTAGGCTCAATTTTAGTAATAATTGGCTTGTGTTAACTGAAGTAGGCAACATATGTTTGGAATTCTATTTTATTTAAGTGTCTTGAAAAAACTGCATTGATCGTAGTATTATATATTGTTATTCCACACTCGAGGGTCAGATACAGTCAGCTCATTCTGCAAGAATTCAGGGTAGTACGCGAGGGAACTAAGAAATCGTTAGGGGTTGTTTGATATAATAATAAATTCCTCTTTACCTATTGTTAAATACAAACATTGTTTGCCTAAATTTTAAATTAGAAATTATCAATATTACGTGTTATTTTTTATTGTTTATTGTTATTTTTTTGTAATAATTATCAATGCACGCTGTCTGCATAGAAAAAATGCAATCTTTTCTACAATAGTTGTAATTTTATCGGTATTTACATGTATACCGATTGTAATTTGTTTTGTGGACCAATAAACAGTAAAATAAAATAATTAAATAAAATAAATAAATAAAATAATAATTGTACAAACACTACACAAAATAAAGATTACAAAAAATAATGATTTGGGGCATCTGATGAATAAAGCATAATATATCGCCTTAGGAAAAGCTCCTTAGTATTGTAGACAAGATTTTTAACGACAGATTAAAATTATTGGAAATTGTGTTCACCGTGGTGGAGTTAGATATCGTCTGATTTTTAACACGATGCTCTTATGTTCGATCCCCATTGATACATTTCTTTCCTCTAGTTTAGAGCTCAAATTTCAATGTGTATGGTTAGGAAATGGAAGGGCCATGAAGTCCCCGCAAACGAAGTCGCGGGCAGCAACTAGTATTATAGTAAAAAAGTGCAACTATAAAACAATTTTAAAGTATGATTTTTGTTATGACCTCTGACTATTACTAAAAGAATTTGTCTGAACTCGTCTTTTCTTTTAAGGTATGATTCTGCATACTGAATCTTTGGTTAGTAGATTAGTTACCTATAAAATTAATTTTAAAAACTTTCTAAGATATGATTTTAATATCAAGTCAAACACAGATATATATATATTAGTGTTAATGGATGAAAGCGGCTTCAGGGCTTATCTTGCATAGCAAGGTAATCATAGAGAACCTTATGTCAAGACATTCCGTTCGTCGCATTCTGCTCGAATCCGAATCATAGTGTATCAAGTGGCGTAACTCAACGCCGCGTTAATGATGAATTCTTCTCTTTAGAAGTGGAACTTTTTCCCCAAAGTAATACAACAATAAGCAGTCATCATCGCCATTATTCGAGATTTTTCTACGTACTAAATGGGTATAGTTTTAAAGAAGCTAAACAAAAGAAAAAATAACGATTTATTAAATGTATGAAAATTTGATAGTCTTTATCGATGTATGCAGAGGAAACCAAATAAAAAACTATTCCGTTTTGTAATTTTAAATTTTAAGAATTGAATCCACAACACCAAGCACAGTACAGTCAGAACACTTTCCATCTGCATCTTGTTTGTAAATATGCTAAAGTATAACCTAACAAATTCCAATCATCATATATTATTTTAATAACAAAGAAAAAAAAGATTTATGAATGTGAAAAATAATTTCAGTATCCGTTTATGAGATTCCTGAGTTTAAGTGCGTCACGTTATATTTGTACAATGTTAATGCTATATCTATATATAAATACGTAAAGCAAAAACTCTGAATCCCTTTTTACGAAAATTACCCGGACGGAGGAGCATGAAACTTGGCACAATTATAGTTTATACAGAGAAGGAGAACAGAATGTTACTATTTTTTTTAAATAATGCATAAAAGTATATTAAATTAATAAAATAAATGATAAAATAAATGTTACACACACTACCATGGTTTGACATCCATGTTTATACAAAGTGATATATGCGTCACTACGCAATGCGTTATTAACGCTTTTATGGGGACACTAGTAACAGAAAATCGACTTCAAATAATATGCACTGAAAAGTAAAATTATGAATAAATCAAAAACAAGTACCATATTAGAAACGTTGACTATCATATAAAAAAAAGTTATCAAAATTGATTCACCCGGTAAAAGTAATGGGGTAACATACATAAAAAATATAGTCGAATTGAGAACCTCCCCATTTTTTTTAACTTCAAGCTGTATCCCGCATATAGCAGGGTAGGCAGAGGGAACCATAGAACCTAGTGTTAAGACACTCCATTCTCTTTCAACAATTCCGTTCCCCACTTTCCGCCGAATTGAGGCATTGCGTGTTGAGTGGCGGAACTCAACGTCGCGCTTTGCCTTGTTACCAAACCCAAGAAATTAAAATACTAAATTTTTACATTACCTGGAGTGGGAATCGAACCCACAACCTGTCGCGTTTACAGTCGCACGCTTGTGCCTCTGCGCCACGACAGGCGCCTTTTTTGAAGTCGGTAAAAAAATTTGTAGGTATATAAATAACTCAAATATAACATATTTAATATGCTTTTAAAATTCCTAGTTTACATTGACGTATTACCGTCAAAAGGAATTTTCTAATAACCATATAAAAAAGTCTAATGAACATATAAAAAGCAGCAGTGCTGGAAATTTTACATTTAATATTAATATTCAGTGGAAATTGAACGTAAAAATGTTTGCGTGGTTTTTATTTTATTTATTTACTACAGTTTGGGCAGATGATGACTGTAAGTTTTTTATTTCATAAACATTCCCATAGTAAGTTAAGTAATTTTACAGGAAATTCAAGTGTTGATATGACTTTTTTACTTGTTATCATCGCAATTTTGTTGCAAAGAAACCTAAAAACCAATTTCGAGATATAATGAATATCTCGAAAAATCATTTTCGAGATATTCATTATATCTCGAAATTGGTTTTTAGGTCTTTATAATTTTTTTTTAACATCACGCTGTATCCTGCATATAGGAGGATAGGCAGAGGGAACCTGAGATCCTAGTGTTAAGACACTCCGATCTTTTTCAACAATTCCGTTCCCCACTTTCCGCCAGAGTGAGATATTGTGTGTTGAGTAGCGGAACTCAACGCCGCGCTTTGCCTTGTTATCAAACCCAGAAAATGAAAAAACTTCATTTCCTGGAGTGGGAATCGAACCCACAACCTGTCACGTTTACAGTCGCACGCTTGTGTCTCTGCGCCACGACAGGCGTAATTAAATAAATTATAATTTTTGAATACCAATATATGTGATTAGTCCGATTAAAACAGGTTTGTTTATTTTTTGTTTAATTTGTAGCTGTCTCTTTACAACCTCGTATTTTATACGGAAAAGACGTAAGAATAGAAGATTATCCGTTTTACGCTGGTCTTATCGACTGTGGTGCTGCTATTATATCTGATGTTTGGATTTTAACAGCTGCCCACTGCGTGGCTGATGTTGAGTAAGTACTGTGTACACCCACACTTAGAATTACAGAGATAAATAACTTCGTGACACATCTTATAGTTGAAATAGAAGGTGGTTTCCTTTGTAACCGGCTATGCCGAAATATGTGGCATTTTTCTAAAGACAAAGAATTGTATTTTTCTAATTTAAAGTCATTTGCAAGTTTTAAAGCATAAATAAAGCAAACAAACTTACGATCTGAAGTAAAAATGAGTCTTATCCAAGAATCCGTAATTATAACTAACTATTACTGGGGTTTGAGCCTGCAACTTTAATAGGTGAGTATTTTGCGCTACGACTGTGCCAGTAAATTTAATGAGTTTTTACTTCTAGCATGGGAAGACAGAATTACGTGTGGGTGGGTGGAGAAACATTCTTTAATAGTATTCAGATCCAATACAATAAAGTAATAGTGCACGAGGAGTTTAGAAATGATCGCGGGCTTTTCAATGATGTTGCTCTGATAAAGCTTTCTACACCTTTGAAGTTCTCAGCGAAAGTTAGACAAATTAAGCTTCCATACAGTGGAGCTCCGAGCACTAAGTTTGTTTTCGTTGGAAGAGGTAACGATGAGGTGAGATTTTAAAAAATATATTATTACTAAATTTAGGTATTTCTTTGAATTAGCGTGTATATATATTAAAATTATATAGGCAGAAACTACCTGATATAAGCGTTTTTGTTTTCTGTTTTTCTAACATAAACATTAGGTCGTACTTTTACAAATGGTATGTATCCATAATTATTACGTTAATTCAAGAACTGAACTTAACTAAAACACCTACATGAATTAATTTATTGCTATATATTCTTTCCGAAAATTTTACTATAATTTTATTATAAATTTTGTGAGTAAAAGAAATATGATAAGCATATCAAAGATGCTTGCAAATCAAGAACGCATACAAAATTTTAGCAATTTCAAGATTTTTCTACAGAAATTATATTTAACTATATGCTTATTCTGTTGTTTTTGATTAGACAGGACAAGTAGCTAAAAAATTACAAAAAGTGGATCTTGTTCGTCTAACACCTGAAAAATGCATTAGCATGATACCAAAGGGATCGCTGGATTATGTTGGAAAGGAAAATGTGGAGTTTCTTAAGAAGACCAATATCTGTGCAAAACGAGAAGCTGACATGCCTACTATTTGCCAAGTAAGTGTCTACTATTGTACATTAGCTTCCACATAGCTTTATGTAGGACAAGAAATTAAATTAATAAATTGCAATTACTGTACTTCATTATTAATATTAAAGTGGGGAACAGAATTGTTGAAAGAGAATGGAGTGTCTTAACACTAGGTTCTCTGGTTCCCTCTGCCTACCCTACTATAATGCGGGAAACAGCGTGAAGTTAAAAAAATATATATTAACGTTAATAGAGCTTTAAATATAATAGGTATTTCATAGAAATAGATAATGTAGATGATGCGGATTCAGATTCAGTAAATCCAGAACTTAAACCATAGAACTTAAAGATAGAAAATGTACTGTTTAATATTATTATTGTTGTAAGAGAACGGAGTATCTTAACACTAGGTTCTCAGGTTCCCTCTGCCTACCCCGCTATATGCAGGATACAGCGTGAAGCTAAAAAAAATATATTATTGTTAATTAGACTAAACTATATAAAATATGATTAATGACAATTTAACACATATAGTACTGCTCATGACTCGCATCCATAATCTCTCCTAATTCTACAAATTTGCTTATTTTCATATATAAATGACAAATATTATGTGACTTTTCAGGGAGATTCAGGCGGTCCTTTAGTTAGCGGTGATACGATTGTTGGCCTTGCTTCATACATCGGTACAGGTAGATGCGAGGATATGCGCCTTGGGTTTTATGTAAACCTTCCATACTATCTCCCTTGGATTAGGAAGCATACTGGTCTTTAAAGATATATTATTTTGATTCAATGTTTTTATTGTATTAAAAAAATGTGTTTTTTGCTTATAAATAAATATGTATGCTATATGTTTATTTTCTTTAGTTTTTTATTCCTATATAGTTAAGAAAGTTATATGTATGTGTTGTTACATAACCTATTTGTCTGTGCTTTCATAATTAAAAAAAAGAAAATATGGTATTTAAGGCTTAAAACCAGTGATTTTAATTGTTTTCTTAATCTACTTTGAAAGTAAATTATATGAAATATTCTGAATAATATTAGATCTCTTATCAAAGATTTAGATATATACATAATGTTTAAAGACGTTTTAAGACTATGTTAACAAAAAGTCAAATACAGATTTACCATACATTTTACACTATCAAATATGTAATCAAGAAAGCAATAAGAATACCTAAATCTTCTGTGCATTATTTAGATGTTACTGTTCTAATTCGAAATGATAATTACGTAGATCACTTTGAACTTGAGACTTGAGACTTTGAAACTCTTTTTACGAAAATTACGCGTACGAAGGAGCATGAAACTTGGCACACCTATAGTTTATATAGCGAAGGAGTATATCTTTTTAAAATAACACATAAAATATATATAAAATTATAATAATAAAATAAATGTTACACACACTACCATGGTTTGACATCGATGCTCATATAAAGTGACATAAGCAACGTATGTAACGTTGCTAGGACGCGTTAATAAACGGGGACACTAGTTATTTAAAAATGGTAAGGTATTATATAAATTGGAAAAGATATCATTTAGTGTAAGGAAGTGTACTTGCAAAGCGCGGTGTTAAGTTCTGCCACTCAGCACGCAATGCCTCATTTCGGCGGAAAGTGGGGAACGGAGTGTTTTAACACTAGGTTCTCTCTGCCTATCTTGCTATATGCGAGATACAGCGTGAAGCTACGTATGTATGTGTCTTGGCCTTGTGACTTGGCCTCAAAAAAGCATTCTTGGGCCAACATTATTTTTGGTTTACACTAACAATTTTGCCTTAAAAATAAAAAAAATAAAAATGTTTTAATTCAACTTTATTTATGCGTATTACCGCGTAACTTTTTATTGAGTGATCCGATTTTGATGATTTTTTTCTATCTATAGCTAGTGCTTCTTATATGTTCCTATTATAAATTTAATTAATTAATTAAGCGTTTCCAGGTTGATGCGAAATGGGTACCTTCAAAAAGCGTGCCTACTCCCACCTCAAAGGCCGGCAACGCACCTGTAGTTCCTCTGGTGTTACACGGGGCCGTGAGCGGCGGGGATCACTTACCATCAGGTGACCCGAACGCTCGTTTGCCTTGTCCTTTTCATAAAAAAAAAGATCTGATGAGTAAAGCCATAGACGGGTAAGTAGGGGTGAGCGGCCCGCATACGCATTCGTTTCGCATTTGCGTCATTCGTACGTACGCGTAGGAAATGTTAAAAGAGAAAGGAGTGTCTTAACACTAGGTTCTCTGGTTCCTTCTGCCTACCGTGCTATATGCGGGATACAGGGTGAAGCTCACTCAACACGTAATATGTTTAATTCAGGTGTGAAGTGGATAACGTAGTGTCTTAACAGTAAAAAAGCGTCAAACAATGAAAAATGAAAATATTCAATGAGAATTGAATTCACAACCATCATATATGAAGTTGCATATTCACTAAATGCTTCACATTTTAATTGGCTTCAAAAAAAGAGGAACTTCTTAATTACTTTCTCAATTCGGCGGAAAGTGTGGGACGGAGTGTCTTAACACTAGGTTCTCAGGTTCCCTCTACCTACCCTGCTATATGCGGGATAAAAAATCTAACTGTAAGTCGAATGCTTCTTTTATAGATAACGGATGGCAAACGAGCAGAAGCATAGGATCACCTGATGGTAAGTGGGTTACCTTCGTCTACGAACATTCACACCACCAGAGATGCTGTGGTGGATGCGTTGCCAACCCAGAGGATAGAGACGGAAGGGAGGGATAATGTAGTAGTCCGTTATCGGAACCACCACATTTTTGGGAAAGAATGGGTGGGAAAGTGGGAAAACCTGGCTACATGCCAATGACCGGAACACATCACAAGATATTTGGCGGTTCGTCTTTGACATGATAGTGGTCGCGAGCCAGACGGAGGACAAACCTCCTACCACCAAACAAAAATTGCTAAGAATTTATAAATATATATTAAGTAATAAATTACAACATATTTATGACATTATTAAAATTCTTCGAATATCCATTGACGTGTTATCGCCAAAAGGCATTTTTCTAAGAAACATATAAAGAAGCAGTAATTTGTGTGAGACATACATTTATTACTAATATTTAACAGTGAACGATAAAATGTTTGGTTTCCTTTTCCTTTATTTATTCATATCCGTTTTGGCCAATGATGACTGTAAGTTTATTTTTTTGCTTCTAATGTGGTCTCATTTAAATTTAGTTAAGATCGAACCAGTAGTTTTCGAGTTATTCGTAATAATTGTGCTTTTTAATGGATTTTCTTTGAAGATGGTTTGGATGGATGGACGCCTGTCGTGGCGCAGAGGCACAAGTGTGCGACTGTAAACGCGACAGGTTGTGGGTTCGATTCTCACTCCAGGAAATGTAAAATTTAGTATTTTCATTTCTTGGGTTTGGTAACAAGGCAAAGCACGGCGTTGAGTACCTCTCAACACGCAATGCCTCAATTCGGCGGAAAGTGGGGAACGAAATTGTTGAAAGAGAATGGAGTATCTTAACACTAGGTTCTCTAGCTCCCTCTGCCTACCCTGCTATATGCGGGTTACAGCGTGAAGTTAAAAAAAAAATGGTTTTCTTTTTAGTTAAAATTTTAATTTTGTTATTTTTTAAACAATTATATTATAGATACAAAATGTTTAAAAGGAAACATGGACGTTCTTCTCTTGTGGGATATAGAGACATTATATTGTTAATCGTAATTGAATCGGTGAGTGCAGAAACAACATAAGTCCGAATTTTAAAATTTTGTAGGAGGAAGAAAAAGTGTATAAGCTAGTTTTCTAAGCTAGTTTAAATCGATTACGAATTTTTGCATTTTTGTGACTTACGTTGTTCCTGCACTCACCGATTCAATTATGGTGTCATGACAATAATCGTAATTATATTCTCTCTACCTAGCGAGACAAAGTGGGAAGCAAAAAAAAATTAATTACATTATGATATACTTTTTGGTATAAACAGAAAATAACACGTGAAAACCAAGTCTTAACCTCTTACTACTTGAGGATTGGGTGATATTTTTGGAAAATATGTGTAGAATTCTCATATATGGACTTCAAGTTCAGCCATACATTACATTCATTTACTTGAACTTAAATGTCTTTCATGAAGTTTTAAGTCTTTTGATTTTCAAATTCATCACTTTAAAAAGGGTGCATAGAGAATAAAGGTATATAGGTGAAGCAAAAACTTTGTACCCCTTTTAACGAAAATTAAGCGGACGGAGGAGCATGTAATTTGGCACACTCATAGTATATAATGAGAAAGAGTACAGAATGCTAATATTTTTTTTAAATAATGCATAAAAAATATATTAAATTAACAAAATAAATGTTACACACACTACCATATTTTTGGTTTGGTGTGCATGTTTATACAAAGTGACAATATACATTGCTCAATAAAACGCGTTGTTAACGCGTCAACGGGGATATTAACACATAATAAATATACATTACATAATTATACTTTTGCGTGCAAATTATTTCTGCTTCATTTTATTTCTTATGTTCAAATCTTAGTTATTATTTAATATTATAGCTATCTCCATACAATCACGTATTTTGTATGGAAAAGATGTAAGAATAGAAGATTATCCATTTTACGCTGGTCTTGTTAACTGTGGTGCTGCGATTATATCTGATGTATGGATCTTAACAGCGGCCCATTGTATGACTGGTGTTAAGTAAGTATTGGGATCTGGTTCCCTCTGCCTAGCACGGTAGTTAAAGAGAACCTAGTGTCAAGATACTCCGTTCACCGTGTTTCACCCGAATTTAAGACATTGCGTGCTAAGTTGTGGAACTTAGCGCCGCTCTTTATCTTGCCAGAGTGAAGAAATGATAACAATTTAAATATAATTATTACTTCGAGTGGGAATCGAATACACAACCATTCGCGATTCTAGTCAAACATTGTGCCACTGCGCTATAATGGTCTTATAAGTCATTAGAATTAATATAAATAAATATTTTTTACTAAGCTTCAAGAAAAAAGTAGACTTTATTTTTTATATGTACCGCATAACTTTTTACTGTGTGAACAAATTTTAAGGATACTTTTTGTATATGATGGCTAGAGCTTCTAGTAAACTGGTAAATTATTATTACTAGTTAATGCTTAACGCCTGTCGTGGCGCAGAGGCACAAGCGTGCGCCTGTAACATAAATGCGACAGGTCGTGGGTTCGATTCCCACCCTAGGAAATGGAGTTTTTCATTTCCTGGGTTTGGTAACAAGGCAAAGCGCGGCGTTGAGAACCGCCATTCAGCACGCATTTGAGGAGCGGAGTGTCTTAACACTAGGTTCCCTCTGCCTATCCTGCTATATGCGGGATACAGCGTGAAGCTATGTATGTATGTATGTATGTATTACTAGTTAATGTCTAACGAGTAGTTTTTGAGTTATTCATAATAATTTTACGGTTCTCTTATTTTGTTAAAATCTTAATTATTCCAAATATGATGAACATTCTTTAACATCTTTTTCTAGTCTTGCAGTACAGAACTATGTATTTGTGGGTGGAGAAAGGTTTGCTAACAGTATACAATATCCATACAGTAAGATAATAATACACGAGCAATATAAAGTGCATCAAGGAGTGCCCATAAATGATGTGGCTTTAATAAAACTTTCATCACCTTTGAGGTTTACGAAAAAAATAAAGAAAATAAACCTTCCTAATAGTGGAATTATGAGCTCTAAGGTTGAGTTTGTTGGAAGAGGTAAAGATGAGGTAAGATATTATAGTTTTACGCTTTTGCCCACATGACACCCTATCATCAGATGGTCAGAGAGATCTTAGTGTCAAGACACTCCGGTCAATTTTTTCCACTCGAATACACATTGCGGGTTGGCAGAACTCAAAGTCGAATCGGACTGTGAAGTGAAAATATTTCTTATTGTATATAATTATTCCGCTGAGTAGGGATCGAACTCACAGCTTATTGTGCTTGCAGTCAGTAGTCAGTCATGCTGTCTCACTGCGCCACATTGGGCTTTTTAGCCTTATTGATCTTTATAGCAAAATCAGCAATGGAGAAAAGCTCCAGAGCATGTTTGATAACTGTAGGAGATAGATGAAGCGAATAAGAAGAAGAAGAATAACATTCTCTTCCTTTGCTTTGAACCGACGACCTTCGACTGGTTCGATTTCCTCTCGGAGGAATTATTTCCATTTCCATGTTCTGGTAATACTAAGCGTGGCTTTCAGTTCTGCAACTTAACATGCAATATTTCGAATTTGTGCAGACAGTGGCGAATGGAGTGTGAGTGTGACGCTCTCTGCTTACCCTTCTATCAAGATGAAGCGGGAAGCATTGTTTGTAGCATGCTTTTGTTTTAATAAAAATATTTTATTTTTCGTCCAGACAGGAAAATTGTCGAAGAAATTACAAAAACTGGATCTTGTGGCTCTATCATCTGAACATTGCGTCAGCCTAATACCTAAGTCAACACTAGCTATCATTGGAAATGGTACTGTTGAATTTCTCAAGAAAACCAATATTTGCGCCAAACGTGAAATTAATATGCCTACTATTTGTCAAGTAAGTTAAATTAATATTTGCATATAAATTTCATTGTATTGACCTTTATTTGACAATTGTGGGATTGAATCAAACATCTATATGTATGTACGAGTGAACGCTAACGTTACTGACTAACTGACAGATACAGGCGAAACTATTGGTACGTAGAAAGCTGAACTTCTGAACTCACATTATTACATAGTATTATTTTCTACTTATCCTAAATAGGACTCATCTTCGTTAATTTATTTAAGACTACCTGTATCCGCGGCTTTGTCTGCGTTGACTATGACACCTAAAAATCCGGTCTTTCCATTTTCCCCTACATGTCCCAAGGAGCCTACATGACAAATTTCATCTTTCTTCATCCAGTACTTTCGCCTGTACATTGTCAGTGCCAGTCACGAAAGAGATTTTTATATGCTTATATAAATATATATTTTTAACTTTACACTATATCCCGCATATAGCAGGGTAGGCAGAGGGAACCTGAGAACCTAGTGTTAAGATCTGTTACAACAAATCCGTTTCCCACTTTCCGCCGAATTGAGGCTGAGGCATTGCGTGCTGAGTGGCGGAACTCAACGCCGTGCTTTGCCTTGTTACCAAATGCAGGAAATGAAAAATTCCATTTCCTGGAGTGAGAATCCAACCCACAACCTGTCGCGTTTAAAGTTGCACGCTTGTACCTCTACGCCACGACAGGCGTTATATATGTAGATATTGTAATAAAATATAATGTGGTTCTCAAAATAATGCATAAAATAACTCAATAAATAAATAGCTTCACGCTGTATCTCGCACATAACAGGGTAGGCAGAGGGAAACTGAGAAACTAGTGTTAAGACACTCCGTTCTCTTTTAACATTTCCGTTTCCCACTTTCCACCGAATTAAGGCATTGAGTGCTGAGTGGAAATAATATATAATTAATATTACAAGATAAACGGTCAAAATAGTCTATATTCACGCAGATGATAATAATAGCCTCTAAACAGCGCTATATCAGTATTATCTGCATTTGGCTCATATTATATACGGCCGTAGGCTTTACCACATATTATAAATTATTTATACTAAATTTGAAGTATATTAATTAACTATTGGCTATCGTGGCGCTGTGGGATACTGTCTGGCTGTAAATGCGGTTGGTTATGAGTTCAAATCTCATACAATTTTCATGTCATTTCTGGCAAGGCAAAACGGTAAAAGGCGGTGAGTAACAGGCAATATATCGAATTTGGACAAAGTGTCTTGACACTAGATTCCCTCTGACTATCCAGCTTGCGAGATAAAGTGTGAAAATTATTAATGACGGGTTCGATATTACGTTGATCCCTTACTTTATTTGTCCTATTCTTAAAATGTTATGGTTTTTAACCTTAAAATGCGTTAAGTAAGTATATCTCCAAGTTCTATGCAATATAATGGAGTGTCTTAACACTAGGTTCCCTCTGCCTACCCTGTTACATGCGGGATACAGCGTGAAGCTATGTATGTATGTATTCTATTCAATAAACTGTATTGTACTAGCAGCTGTAATTCGCGACTTTATTTGCGTGGACTATAAAATCTAAAATAACATTTTGTCATGTTTTCGTAAGACTTTAGAGAAATCCTCTCTTAGTGTTACTTCACTCCATACGGAGCCTATACACTAATTTTCAGCTGTCCAGTAGTTTCGTCTGTACGTTGTCTGTCAGTCACTGAGTAACGCAAGCGTTTAATATATATAAATTATTATTTTCTTTTCAGGGAGATTCAGGCAGTCCCTTAGTTAGCGGCGATACTATTATCGGTCTGGCTTCATACATCGGTGCTCGTGAATGCGATAAGCTACGTCTTGGCTTTTACGTAAATGTACATTATTATGCTTCTTGGATTAAGAAAAATACTGGACTTTGAATAAATTTTTATTTGGATCAGTGTTTTTTTTCTTGAACTTGAGTTGATAATGACCTACACTATATATACCATTTTCTGCTGCTTCTAAATTTTTTCTCATAGCAAGGTACGTAGTTACTGGGAAACTAGACTACACTTACACTTTCCGATCTAATGGAGTAGCAAAATATTACATGTTGATTAGCAGAATTTAAGTTCGCGCTTAGTATAACCAGAGTCAAGAATTGAAAATGATGTAAATGTCATCATGAATCTGAGTGAGAATTGTATTATTCTGTTCCTCGCTGTAGTAAGACAAAATGTCTCAGGCGGAAAGCAGAGAACGGAAAGTCTTGGCACTAATTTGTCTTTGCTTGCCTTGTTATTCGGGTAAATAGTACTACTTTAGTTAGGTTAGGTAGAGAGTATTCTCTCTGTCTTCAGGGCAACTTCTTAAACCTACACGTAGATCGTAAGTCCCAGGCGCTCTCCAAGCTCCTCTCTCTGCAGTACCGTATGTGAATTCAAGCAATGCTAAATAATTTCTTATAGCTTCTACAGCGTGAACATAACAGGGTAGGCAGAGGGGCCCTGAGAAAG
This sequence comes from Philaethria dido, assembly GCA_033558755.1. Taxonomy (NCBI): domain Eukaryota; kingdom Metazoa; phylum Arthropoda; class Insecta; order Lepidoptera; family Nymphalidae; genus Philaethria; species Philaethria dido. The sequence continues at coordinate 25,988 of JAKGSA010001033.1, read as the reverse complement.
GCACTCAGTTCTTTTTCCTATGTTTATGGTTTCCTATGGTTTATTTTTTTTTTTTAACTTCACGCTGTATCACTTATACAGTAAGGTAGGCAGAGGGAACCAGAGAAACTAGTGTTAAGACACTCCATTCCCTTTCAACAATTCCGTTCCCCACTTTCCGCCGAATTGAGGCATTGTGTACAGAGTGGCGGAACTCAACGTCACACTTTTCCTTATTACCAGAGCGAGGAAATGCAAACACTAAACATTATTTAATATTTTCATTTCTTGGAGTAGGAATTGAACTCACAACCTGTCTCGTTTACAATAACCCGCTTGTGCCTCTGCGCCACGAGGCTGCTAATATCTATCAACCATCAATTTTTGACATTGAAGGTATTCTCTATATATATATTTTTTTACTTTACGCTGTATTCTGTATATAGCAGGGTCGGCAGAAGTCAGTCTCAAAAACTACGTTACACTACTTCACGTTGGCAATCTATTGAAATCCACAATTCATGGTTAGGATTAATGATATAGTAGTAATGTGACGTATAATATTATGCACCGCTCGAATGCGCTTCGGTTCGCTAAGGACGGCATACTGAAAGAATACATAGTGTAGTTTTTAAAAGAGGTTATTAAATATATTTTTTTTCATATAATATTATATGTTTTTACTTTATTCTTTAAACGTGAATGAATGCATATGCATAAACAATAAATAAAAAGAAATCTGTTTCTTTTGTCTATATTTTTTTATTTTAAAATAGGCCTTAAGGTCTCAGAGCTTACGTGATAGTGTCTCTATGTGCTCCCTTTGAGAGCATTAGTAAGTATTAAACTATATGTGATGGTTGTGAGTTCTATTTTAACTTGCGGTTAAATTTATTTAGCGATTATTAAATAGCTTGGTCGTAACTCAACAGAAGTTCAATTTATAAGTAACTAATGAAGTGATACATCAGTTCATGGGTTAATGCATGCAGCATGTTACTGCATGCATGAATTGCATATGCTATATGATTATCTTTCATCTTAAAGACATAACTTTTAACCAACCTGTAAAAAGGAGGAGTTTCTTTTATGACAGTGTTTTTTTAAATATGTGCTATCGCATAACGTTTTACTGGATGATCCGATTTTGATGATTCTTTTATATATGATAGCGAGTACTAATGTCACATTTAAATTTAGTTAAAAAATGACGAATAGTTTTTGCTTGAATCTATGTTCAAATTTTTGTATATTTATAAACATATTTCTTAATAAATAATGTAGATATAAATCAACAACAGCCTGTACATGCCAATTCAATACATGTCTTTTGTTTATTATACATTGTAGACTTGTTAATTTACATCTACCTTCATTTTAACTTGTTATAGATTTCTTAGCTTGTATTGTTTTAAATATGTAATAGTATGGGTGAATGTGCAATTACTGTTTTAAGTTATTTATAAATGTTTGACGGCACTGGTGCACGGTAAAACTCGAAGGAGTTTATGATTTGCACCTTTAATCTAAAAATACTGTAACAATGTATTACTTGAATAAATAAAATAAAATAAAAAAAAATAATAATAATATTACACAATTTATTACCCTATACACTTCTCACAGTATAGGCTAGAATCGACAGCACTATCGTCTAACCATTATTTTGGGCATTATGACGTCTAGAGGATTTAGATTTACTAAAGCGTACACAGTCACAGGCTTTAGGGGCTTATGTATCAATTGTTAGTTAGTTTACAAACCTTAGTGAATAACTACTTTGTAATCTGAGGCTCTAGGAGTAGTTCTGAATAATGGACTGGTTTTGTATTCACTTTCTTAGTATTATAGTCGAGAATAATAAACGAATATAAATAAACGATTCGTTACGAATAACTCAAAAACTACTGTTCCGATCTTAAAAGAATTGAAATGGGATTACATTATTAGCACTACCTATCTTATAAAAAAGAATCGTTTTAAGAAGAATATACTATACAATATGCTAATTAAAAATTGAAGAAAAAATAAAACTGACTTCAAATAATATGTATTAAAATGTAAACTTATTGCGAATAACGCAAAAAACTACTTGTCAGATGTTAACCTTTAAATGAAAATAGTATAGAAGAATAGTATAGAAGAATAGTATAGAGAATAGTATAGAAGAATAGTATAGAGAATAGTATAGAGAAGATAGCTAATACTTCCGATAGCGGAAGTATTAGCTATCTTTCAAAAAAAGAATTATCAAAATTAATTCACCCAGTAATCAGTTATGTGGTGAAACACATAAAAAATACAATCAGATTGAGACCCTCATTTTTTTTGAAGTCTGTTTAAAATATATAAAATTAAGTAGTTAATTTTTAAATAACTGATAAATTTTTGTAATTTATGTTTTAATGTTAAATAAACTTTTTTCTAAAACTTCTTATTTTTGATTTCTTAGATAGAAATTAATATTATAATCATAAAAAAAATGTGCAAGAAATGTATTTAATGTATATAAATAAAAAAATAAATTCATTTAATAGATTTTATTATATATAATTTGAATCGTGATGAATGAAATTACTAATTTATTATTTATTCGCCCTGGTGAAAGAAGTATCGCTTTGAGTTCCGTGTCGCTTTAACTTAACTAGGTTCTCTCTATCTAACCTGTTATACGTGAAAAGACGTGAATCTTCGTATGTAACATAATAATAATCAAGCTCAAGCTAATATTATCTATACGACTTGATTAAATCAGCTATAGTCACAGCTTCAAATCCCCTTCCATACAAAATTTGCAATGTTTTCAAATTTACATACGAAAGTTCATGTTTAATATTCCTAAAGTGTTATTCATACATTTACGATGCAAAAAAAAAAACAAAATTTTTAGCATCACAATTGTATTTTTTTTAGGCTTAAAGCTAATTACTAATTTTTGTTCGTGTAATAAAGTATAAATATACAAACTGTTACATTATGACAGATAACGCACAGAAGAAACTACTGTACATAGAAGGGTTTTTGAGGAGTATAGGGGAGCACTATGAGAGGATTTCTCGAAGTTCCAACAAAAACGATACAAAAAGAGATTTAAGGTTTCATAGTCAACGAAAACGAACGGTATAATTACAGTACCAATTTAGTAAATAAATAAATATATAAAAAAACGTCTATTACCCACCTACTCTGTACACATCAAGAAAGCTTTCCTCGCGTAGTGTTCTTAAGAAACTCTATTCTAATGCAAGTCACGTTCGTTACGAATTTACGGGCGATTCATTCGATATTGGATTATTAGGCATTGATCCTTTTAAAATTTCTCAACTAATTCGTTTTGCGACGTTGCCGATTCACAATTTGGTGAAACGAGAAAATAATGCCGATCGGCGAAATTATACGTTACCCGAATGTTAATATTGCCTTTTTATTACGAGTGTACTGACCGTTGAAACTGGGTGGAGTTATTGAGTACTTACTCATTACCATTTGGTAATGAAGCCATCGTGGTCCAGAGACATCTGACTGTAGTGGCGAGAGGGTAAAATTTTAAAAAGGTAAGCCGGTAAGCTTAGAGGCCGGTAAATTAAGAGAAGCCGGTAAATTTAAAGAAGCCGGCAATTATTTTTAAAGAAGCCGGTATATTTAGGGAAGCCGGTATAGAATGTGAAGTTATTTAGTAATTTCACTATCGCATTTTGGTGATGACATTTTTTTTAGGTTGTTTTAGATGTCAGAGTTTGTTTTTTTGTAATTATTTATCCAATATTTTTCTGGTGATCTTTCTTATCCTTCTCATCTTAATAAATTAAAAAAAATGTTACATGCACTACCATGGTTTGACATCCATGTTTATATAAAGTGACATAAGCGTCACTACGCAATGCGTTATTAACGCATTTAGGGGGACACTAGTAACAGTGAAATTTTTCTACTATTTATTTCTATCGATAAAAAGATCTCGGCTTCTCTAGAAGCTATATCTGTCTATTTCGTAAAGTTTACAAAATCTTTAGAATGTCCTTCAATTTTTGTTGAAAATTTCGTTTAGGAGACTTCTTGAATTGTATTATTTGAGAGGGTAAAAATCACCCTTTTACAACGATAAAGTTTGTATCTAACTTTTATTCCTTTGATGGATTAGTCTAAAACTTTGTATAAACATAAATTGCTGACGACATTGGTCTCAAAGATTTGATGACCATGAATTACTTAATTTTCATATTATGTAGTGTATTTTTCTTTCGAATTAAGACTCTCTGTTCACCACTTTTTGCCTGAATTACGTTGGTATTGATTGGCGAAGCTAAACGTCGCAGCTTATCTTACCAGAGCGGTAATTGAAAATGATTTAAATATAATTATACCCCAAGTGGGAATAAAATCCTCAACTATCGTGTCTACAGTCAAACACTCTGTACTGCCACTGTACCACGATGGCCTCAAAAAAATGCTTCATGCTTTATCCCGCATAGCAGGGTAATATGACAAAACCTAGTGTCAAGACACTTCGTTCGTTGCTTTCCGCTTGTATTCGAGACATAGCGTCAATGAATGGCGGAACTCAACGCCACAATGGTAATGCTATTAAAATATTTTTTTTTTTGCTTCACGCTGTATCCCGCATATAGCAGGATAGGCAGAGGGAACGTTAGAATCGTTTGTTAAGACACTCCGTTCTCCACTTCCCGCTGAATTGAGACAATGCGTGCTGAGTGGCGAAACTCAACAAACTTAATGAAAATACATTTCCTGGAGTGGGAATTGAACCCACAACCTGTCGCGTTTTTTGTCGCGCATGTGCCTCTGCGCCACGACAGGCGTTAAAATACATAGACAATCGAATGATGAATGTATTTAAGAGTGTAAGGATCAAATGGCATACAAGTTAAATTTTATAAGAGCGTGTCAACCGCATGTTCTGGAGAGCAAGACAACTTTTAATTAAACACTAATTCCATTCGCGAGCAAATTAACAACTAATAGGGATTTCCCTAGTATATCGATATTTTTTTATTTATTTCAGATTCGATACGATATGGATACCTTCAAAAAGCACGTCTATTTATTTATTTTATTTATCTATTAATTTAGATCCAGACCAGTGATGGTTACAATACAAATTACAAAACAGAATAAATACGCAGAGGCACAAGCGTGCGACTGTAAACGCGTCAGTTTGTGGGTTCGATTCCCACTCCAGGAAATGTAAAATTTAGTATTTTCATTTCTTGGGTTTGGTAACAAGGCAAAGCGCCCTCTGCCTACCTTGCTATATGCGGGATACAGCGCGATGCTAAAAAAATAGTATCGATAGTCCTACAGACATCCTTAACCCCCATGTGTAGAGCGCTGTGAAGAAATTAATTCGTATATTTTCAGTCTCGCTAACGAATCATTCCAGTTTCTAAAGTAAACACGAGTTGCCTACATTCATACAAATAAACGCGTTTTGCATGTTCAAAATTAATCAAGGCAGTAAACATATTTTAAAGTACATCTAAAATTATAGATAATATAAATCCATACATACATAGCTTCACGCTATATCCCGCATATAGCAGGATAGGCAGAGGGAACCAAGTGTTAAGACACTCCGTTCCCCACTTTCCACCGAATAGAGGCATTGTGTGCTGAGTGGCGGAACTCAACGCCGCGCCTTGCCTTGTTACCAAACCCAGGAAATGAAAAATTCCATATCCTGGAGTGAGAATTGAATCCACAGCCGCACGCTTGTGTCTCTGCGCCACGACAGGCGGATAATATAAATATTTTATAAATACTCTATAAAAATATAAAAAAAAGTTTTTTAGCTTCGCGCTGTATCCCACACATGGCAGTGTAGGTAAAGGGAACCTGAGGATCTAGTGTTATACTCCGTTCTATTAAAGTTTCCGTTCCCCACATATCACAGTCATACCAGACCACTGACTGTAGTCATGTACCACATGGTACCACTCATGATAGAACTCATAATCGATCATTAGATCGATGAGTCAATCTCGTTTTTATTTCTGCTAATAAATCTGCCAATAATTTATTATAATATACAAAAGGTAAGCCGATGGGAATCGTGTTATATGGACGCTTCGCAAATATCTACCTACATACATTAAACTACACTACACATTACTACAAACAGGCTATCTTACCCAACGACCTAATTTCAAATAAATGTTCAAGCGTTACGGATACTTAAATCCGATACGCACAAAGGATAAAAACTTTATAGAAATGACTATTTAAAGAGATAGGAAGGTAAAATCTACTTTGTTGGCAGCGAGTGGATACTCAGTATTGCCTTCTGGCTGTAGTGAGAAAATTAAATTACCCCATTATCTGCCGGTTGTACTATAAAAGCCTCTTCACACGATAAACGCTGGAGAAAAAACTCCTTTGCCACTTGACAGTGAAGTGGTAACCCTGGACAGTGCTTGGATTGCGAAATTTTGATTGATATTTTCAACCGATTTTAGAAAAAAAGGAAGTTCTCTATAGTTACATACATACTATAGCATTACATACATTACATACATGCTATATGCGGGATACAGCTTCACGCTATATCCCGCATATAGCAGGGTAGGCAGAGGGAACCTAGTGTTAAGACATTCCGTTCCCCACTCTCCGCCGAATCGAGGCATTGCATGCTGAGTGGCGAAACTCAACGCCCCGCTTTGCCTTCTTACCAAACCCAGGAAATGAAAAATTCCATTTCCTGGAGTGGGAATCGAACCCACAACTTGTCGCACGCTTGTGCCTCTGCGCCACGACAGGCGTTCTTTATAGTTTTATAAAGTATTTTTAATTTTTTGTATAAAAAGTATCTTATGTCCTTTTTAATACCTCTAAGAATATGAGTACAAAGATTCATTATAATCGGTTGAATGGTTTAGGCGTGAAAGCGTAACAAACAAACTTACATTTACATTAAAATATTAGTAGGGATGATATTTAGTAGTTAGTAGTTTTTGAGTTATTCGTAATAATTTTACGTACATTTATTAAAAATCATACCCATAGCGTTGCAGGGAGTGAAGCTTGGAGCAGTGCGTGAGACTTCTCGTGGCGTATTAATACTCGCATCTACTGTTCGAGCTCCTCTCTGTAACTAACCAAATTTAAATAGATCCTACTAATGCTGCCTTCAATTTAGGTGCTAGAAATGAATTGAAAATATTTCTAGACAGTCAGAAAATTTATGAATACAAATAAATTTTGTAAATTCGTAAAAATATTCTTTTAAGAAGAAAATACATCTATATATAAATACGTGAAGCAAAAATTTTGGATCCCTTTTTACGAAAATTACGCGGACGGAGGAGCATGAAACTTGGCACACTTATAGTTTACATGGAGAAAGAGTGCAGAATGCTAATAGTTTTTTAAAATAATGCATAAAAGTATATTAAATTAATAAAATAAATGTTACACACACTACCATGGTCTGACAACCATGTTTGTACAAAGTGACATAAACGTCACTACGCAATGCGTTATTAACGCATTTACAGGGACATTTTTAAAAATAATTAAAAAATAAATTTTTACTTTTAAAAAACGCCTGTCGTGGCGCAGAGGCACAAGCGTGCGACTGTCAGCACGACAGGGTTGTTGGGTTCGATTCCCAGTCCAGGAAATGTTAGCATTTCCATTTCATGGGTTTGGTAATAAGGCAAAGCGCAGCGTTGAGCTCCGCCACTCATCACGCAATGCCTCAATTTTTTCAATTTGAAAGAAAATAGAGTGTCTTAACACTAGGTTCTCAGGTTCCCTCTGCCTACCCTGCTATATGCGGGTTACAGCGTGAAGTTAAAAAAAAGGAAAAAAAAAATTTTTTAAATCTATACAGTGTAACAAACCTTTATACATTCAACCAATCGCGAGCTTTATAATGTTCTCCAAACTTGCTGCGTATATTAGAGGCATCTTGTATTCCTGTTATGACCGTTATAGCGGAATGGATTCGAACATCAATTATTTCTACGTCTGCTCTCAACAAGATTTTTTTTCATTTTAAGTACTGACCGTTTGAGATCGTTTCGTTGTTGTAGCTTGTTAACTTAAATGAAAATGTTAGTGCTGAAATTGGTTTATAAAATTCATTGGGTTTTTATAATACTTGTATTTATTTGCCCTTATAGTTTCTAAGCGATTTCAAAAATGAACGAGGTTATCTATATATATATATATATATATATATATATATATATATATATATATGGTTGCTGGCTGAACATGTTTTGATGATTCTTTTTTTATATGATAGCTAGTGGTACAGTTGTGGTTCCATTTAAGTTTATTTAAGGTTTGAGTAGTTTTAAGAATTGTACTTTTTAACGCATTTTCTTTGAAATTGGTTTTCGTTTATGTTAAACTCTTATTTATTATGTATGATGTCTTTCAGTGGCGAGGCGTCCATACGACTCGGTTCCCACCGGTTAACCTAAACAAAAAGGTCACCAGGAAAATGATCAAAAAAGGTGGAGAGCTAAAAAAAAATCGCCAGGAAAATATTGAGCATAAAATTGAAAAACAAAAAAGGTCATCGCCAATATTCCATAGTGAAATTACCTTCACATCCTATACCGGCTTCCCTAAATATATGTACCAGCTTCCCTTTCTAAGTAAGTTTGAGTTTCTAATCACTAATAATCACTAAGATATTTATGTGTCGGCATTGCTACAGGTATCTTTAATAAGGTCAAAATGTTACACACAAGTGTGCGACTGTAAACGCGTTAGGTTGTGGGTTCGATTCCCACTCCAGGAAATGGAATTTTTCATTTCCTGCGTTTGGTAACAAGGCAAAGCGCGGCGTTAAGTTCGGTGAAAAGTGGAGAACGGAGTGTCTTAACACTAGGTTCCCTCTGCCTACCCTGCTATATGCGGGATACAGTGTGAAGTTAAGTAAGTATGTATGTATGATAAAATGTAAATTAATTTTGACTTGATTCTCTTTGAATCGACATTAAGTTTGACGACATTTTAAATTAAATACAACATGGAGAATGTAGATATGAAACCATCATATAATATAATTTTATTTACCACATGACCTTTGTAAATCACATTCTAGCCGCATTGCATATGCAAAACGAAAATATGTTAATGTCGCCCCACACTGGCTGGCTATAGGTAGGTACAAATATAGCACAGTAGGGCCCGAGGTCGTCGGAAAAACAAGATCATTTTACGCTGAAATATCTATGAAATATGTGTTTTGTTCGAATGTTTGGATATTTTATGGAATCCTCATATAAAGTTACTAGTTTTAGCTCGCTACTACATTTGCATGAGTTAAATTAAAGTAGCTTCGCGCGAATCAGGGTAGTCAAAGACAACCTAGTATTAAGACACTCCGTTCGCCGCTTTTCGATTGAATTCGAGACATTTAGGCTTAAGTGGCGGAATTAATCAAAATCAAAATATTCTTTATTCAAATAGGCTATTACAAGCACTTTTGAATCGTCAATTTACAAAAGATGTTAGGAGTGTCAGTTTTAACGGAAACTACCACCGGCTCGGAAGGCAGTTCTGCTGAGGAAAACCGGCAAAAAACTCAACAGTTGCTCTTTTCAAATAAAATTTTATAATAAATTTACAGCAACGATAATCCCCCTGAGCGAGCATCCTCGCTAGTCTTACCAGCGCAGAGATATGAACCTAATATAAATGTAATCGTTCTTCCATATGAGAATCGAACCCACAACCGATCTTGCTTACAGTCAAACACTGTCCTTCTATGCTACGATCTGAGCCAACCGTACTTTTTTTCAGCGAGTAACAAAAGAGTTTAAAAATTTAAATTAATGCTTAATTCCATTTACCTACGACATCATTAATGAGTAAATCAGACTAAAGTTGGTTATATATTTTTCATATGTTTTGATTTCAGCATATACTTTTTCTGGTAAGATGAAGCGCAGCGTTAAGTTGCGCCAGTCCATATGGACTATATGGTTAGACGGTAAACGGAGTCTTTTGACATTAAATTCTTTCTGCCCACAATGTCATACAAGATTTTTTTTTCTTTTAGATATAAATTAATTACTTATTTGATTCTTACATAAAGTAAAAAAAAGGATGAAGTTGCTTTCACGTATTTGCTCTAGTTAAAAAACGGCGTTAATTTCCGCCTATTAAAACCTTTCCTCACGAATTCAAGCAGAATGTGGAGGACGGAATCTTTTACCACTAAATTCTTTTAGCCTACACTATTATACGAGAAAATGCGTAAAGCTATTCTCCGTTCCTCTGACCTACTTATCTATCAATAGGATACGGTAATAAGTAAACAAGTACACAGCAACTAAGACATGGGCTCGTGTTGCTGCATAATGTGATATTTGAACGATTGAGACGTGCAGCTTCATGCATGATACAGGCCCGACTTGTAGCTTAAGGCTGGCTTCTGATAGAAAGCTATTACATCTTATATTAAGTAAATCTAGTGTATTTTTTCTACATTTATGATTTATCCCGCATAATAGGGTAATATCGTGTCATGACACTCCATTTTCCACTTTATGTCCGAATTTAAGACACTGCGTGCTAAGTGACAGAACCCAACGTTGCACTTTGCCTTATCAGAGCGAAAAAATATGATGAGTTCTCCGAGAGCGAAAAATATATAGGAATGGAACAAATAAAAATCTATATTATATATTTATCTTTTTAGTATATAAAAATGTATAATAATTTAAGTGAAGTTACATTTATGTGGATATAGTGTTAGTCGTTGCGCGCGGTGATTGACAGATTTATTGAAAAAATCACAAGTTAATTGCATATTTTAATTTTATCTTTTGATTGTTGCAAGCGGAGATTGGCGAGCGAAGCGAACACGGGTCGTAGCCCAGTAGTTTTTTATAAATCTATATATTTTTTTTTATTACATCTTCACGCGGTATCCCGCACTTAGCAGAGTATTTAGAAAGAACCAGAGAACCTAGTGTTAAAACACTACGTTCTCTTTTAATATTTCCTTTCCCCACTTCTATTTATCTATCTATCTTTTTTTTTTTTAACTTCACGCTGTATCCCGCATATAGCAGGGTAGGCAGAGGGAACCTGAGAGCTTAGTGTTAAGACACTCCATTGTCTTTCAACAATTCCGTTTCCCACTTTCCGTCAAATTGAGGCATTGCGTGTTGAGTGGAGGAACTCAACGCCGCGCTTTGCCTTGTTACCAAACCCAAGAAATGAAAATACTAAATTTTACATTTCCTGGAGTGAGGATCGAACCCACAACCTGTTGCATTTACAGTCGCACGCTTGTGCCTCTGCGCTTACAGGAGTTGGCGGCGTCTATCTTTTGTTACTATAAATATATTTTATAGCTCACCATCAGGCACCAGCATCTTCAAGTGTGGTTATTTTAAATGCACTTAAGTACACTAAGAGAAGGCTTATGCAAATTTTTCGAAACGTTTACATGATAGTGTTCACTCTAGTATGAGAGATTACGTTGTTTAATGATGAAGCTTATAATATTAATATGTGTTTTGTGAGTGTTTTCAAAGGAATTATATAATATAGAACTTTAAGTACTTTTAACCAACTTTCTCGAAAAAGGAGGTACTTATTTTTTTATTTTTTTTTTTTTAAATATTTATTCTGAACACTACGGACATGGGGTCCGTACCTTTTGTCAACTTTCACAATATTTTCATACCGCTTAACTAAGCTTAGGAAATAAGATTTTTTATTTTCTCCAAAGAGAGTTCAAGTATTTTGGTAGCCTACTTGATATATTATTATTTTTTATAATACTTAATATTACTTAACATCACTTAACATTACTTAAAATTACTTAATGTTACTTAATATAACTTAAAATGACTTAATATTACTTAACATTACTCAATATTACTTAATATTACAATTTAAACTTCTATTTTAGCGGAGTCGCTTCAGAGGTTAAGGAGTTTAGGATATGCTATGAGGTACTTAATTTGATTATATTTTTTTATTATCGCATTATTATTTACTGGGTGAACCAATTATGTTAATCCGTTTTTTTATATGAAATATCAGAAGCACTAGCGCTTCTGATATTGCCAATTAAATTTTGTTACAATAGGACTAGTAGTTTTTGAGTTACTTATAATAATGTTACTTTTTATTTAAAATCGCCCGTAATCAAATATCGTAATAATATAATCTCTAGTGTCGAAAATAAGTGTTAACTTATTTTCAAGACAAGCAACGGCGTTTAGCTCCGCCATTTAACACGCAATAAAGGGCGGACAGCGGTGAACGCAGTGCCTTGATACTATATACTCTTTGACTACTTTGCTATGCGGGATAAAACGTGAAGTTGTTTTTTTTCTATTTTTTAAAAGTATTATTTCTAGATAAGACGTTTAATAATGTGGTTAAACCGAAAAAAGATTAAAACGAAAATAATATTAGTATCTTAAAATATGGAGAAAATGAAACGCCTGTCGTGGCGTAGAGGCACAATCGTGCGACTGTAAACACGACAGGTTTTGGGTTCGATTCCCACTCCAGGAAAGGTTAGTATTTTCATTTCATGGGCTAAGTAACAAGGTAAAGCGCGGCGTTCAGTTCCGCCACTCAACTCGCAATTCCTCAATTTGGCGGAAAGTGGGGAACGGAATTGTTGTAAGAGAACGGAGTGTCTTAACACTAGGTTCTCAGGCTTCCTCTGCCTACCCTGCTATATGTCGGATACAGCGTGAAATTCAAAAAAAAGATACTAATGAATATTTTTCATTCAACCACCACACCCATTCGTTTTCAAAAAATGTTATCTAACTCTCTCAAGCCCACTCCCCCTATACTTCCAAAAGAGTTTACATGCCAAATTTCAGCCTTCCATGGTCAGTAATTTCGCCTGTACGTTGTCTGTCAGTCACTCAGTAATACAAACGTTTTATATATATTGATAGTCAGCCAACATTAGCTTACCGGAAGTGGAACTCACACCGGAAGTCATGCACTAACATAAAGTATTGATTTATGATATCGAGTAGATTTATTATTGAATTTTGTTGATGTTCTAGCGTTCACAAATTATATTTGTAATAGAAATATTAAATAGAACTTTCTGTTGCTTAAGGCTAGAATTGATTTTAGATTATTTTTTGATATATTCTGAAAGAATAAGTATCGTGCTGTCCTGCTATCTCGCGGCGTTGAGTTCCGCCTTTGGACATTCGTGTGGAAAGTGGCAAATGGAGTGTCTTAACATTAGGTTCTTTCTGACTTTACGGGATAAGAGGCAATCGTGGCACAATGTTGTCCCATTGCGTCTAACTGTAAACGCAATTGATCGTGGGTTCGATTTCCACTCGAGGAAATGATTATATTTAAATTATATACAATCCCCGCAACTCAAGGCTTACTCTGCTAAGGCAAAGCGCGGCAAGCAATGTCTCTAAATCACACGGAAAGCTGACAGAGGAGTATCTTGACACTACTCTCTATTTGTTTGTTACATTTTTTAAAGCGAAAAATGAATAAGTTGATATTCCCTCGAGTGAGAATCAAACCCACAAATATCTCGTAGTTACACACTGCTACTGCGTCACGATGACACAAATCAATATACAGTACTAATAATTTTCATAATACAATTATAATATCGGACATATTTTAACGTAAACGTTTAATTGACAAAGTATTTATCTTTGAAAATAATACAGCAAATAGGTATAGGTAATTTATCATTGTCAGTAAGAGATGACACACACTGGAGAGATTCTTTTCATTTTCTTTTTTTTAGCTTCACGCTGTATCCCGCACATAGCAGGGTAGACAGAGGGAACCAGAGGACCTAGTGTTAAGACACTACCTTGTCTTTTAACATTTTTTGTTCCCCACTTTCCACAGCATTCAGGCGTTGTGTGCTGATTGGCGGAAGTCAATGCCGCGCTTTACCTTGTTACTAGATCAAGGAAATGAAGATAATGAAAATTACCTTCATTTCGTTGCTCTGGTAAAAAGATAATTTTCATTTCCTGGGAATCGAACCTACGACATGTCGTATTTACAGTCGCGGACTAGTGCCTCTGCGCCACGACAGGCCATAGAGAGATTTTTTTTATATGCTTAGATGTTTAATTTTATAGTAAAGCGTGTCATCCCACGCTATTTTGTTAGCGTGGGCATGAAGACCTTTTTTCATGGTATTTTCGTTTCCAATTTGTGTAGCTTTAAATATACTTTCCAATTTATCCCACATAATAATATGTCAGAGAAGAAAGGAAGCCAAAGAGTGTCTAGTGTCTAGTGTCTGGTTCCCTCTGCCTACCCCGCTATATGTGGGATACAGCGTGAAGTTTAAAAAAAAAAGAAAAGATGTTTATATTTTGTATCTTTCTGGTGTGCAATAAAGAATATTTATTATTTATTATTATTATTATATTATGTATCTCGATACAGGTTCTCGGGTTCAAAGGAACCCGGTCCTTTGGAAGGCTTGCGTGGGGACACAGGTCCAACACGTAGAGGCCCCTTTGAGACAACAATATTTTTTAATCTGACGCATTGACCGGGATCCATCTCTGAGTAACCATAGCAAATTGCTCAGAGATGGTCACCGGTCAATGCGTAGGAGCTATGGAACATATGGAAAACTAAAATAGGGCTATGGAATGGAGTTTGGATGGACTAAGTACTGGGCTATTGATTGAGACTACCGGACGTCCGCCTTTTCAACAGTCTCAAATTGAAAGGTTAGCGGACGGTGACTCGCCTCCCACTAGATGGGCCCCCACAAAGCGGCGTAGTGCCTCGGGCGCAACATCGGTGTGGTCGGCTAAGGGTGTCGAGAGGTGTGCACCGGTTTCACCATCGCGAGAGTGCTCGTGAGCGGGTTTCCCCGTTATTACGCAGATTGAGCACTTCCACCCTTCCGAGCATATAGCTCTTACGCTCCACTCTGCCGGCCAATGAAGGCAAGTCAGAGGCGGGGGATAAATTACAATTCCCCTCCGGAGGTCTCAGGTCCGTGGGGTCGCCACTCCCCAACAGCTCGCCACAAGCTGCCCTGCGGGCTATTATTATTATTATTAATCGTGTTTACAGTCAAACACTGTCTTTTTGCGCCACGCTGACCTCATGTGTCATTAGCTATCAATATTTTTTTCATAATAGGTAAAAAGTAAACAAATGCCACTTAGCCATTTAAAATTCCTTGCTCATGTGTTTTCCTATGATAAGAGTTACAGTTGCGTAGTAAGAAAATATTTTTTATGTATTTTTCAATGGAATATTTCTTATTGATTGATAACAATTATTAGTCATAGAATAGGAATGTCCTTTTCAAGACTTGAGGTTACAGGCTTAATTATCACATATCATGCGTACTTGTTCATTTATTTATTTCGTAACCGACTTCAAAAAAACAGGAGGTTCTCAATTCGACTGTATTTTCTTGTGTGTGTTACTGCATAATTTTTTACTGAGTGAACCAATTTAGTTTTTTTTATATGATAGCTAGTGTTTCTACAGATTTCGTAGTCTCATACAAATTTCGTTAAGATCAGACGAGAAGTTTTTGAGTTATTCGTAATAATATTAGCTTTTATTGTATTTTATTTAACGTCGGTTTTCTTTTCTGTTAAAATTTTAATTTTTACAACTTAACGCTTTACCCCGCTTAATAGAGTAATCGGAGAAAAGAGAGAGCGAAAATAATTAAAAGATTTAAATATCATTATTCCCATTTAACCAATCGCGTTCATAGTCAGATATTGTTCCAACGTGGTACGACAAATCACGACGTTAAGTTCCGCCATTTCACATATAATATCTCGATTATGGGCAGAATTTGGAAGACAGATTGTCTTGACATTAGGTCTTTGTCTACTATATTATACTGGAAAAAAATTATAAAACCCCCAGTGTACGTCAACACTGAGCCTTTGAAAATAACTCCTGTGCCGCCAATCTGCGTCCTGATTAATGAGGGTACAAAATATTATATTATTTTAACAAAGCATTTTAACTTAGTGTCCTTTGCTTATTTATTATTTTGTTTATTTTTTTTTATACTTGACTAAAAAATATCTGATATATTTAATTATAATAAAACATATTACCAGGCATAAATAAGATGACAACGGATTTGCATATAACTTCTTTTTTTATTAACTTCACGCTGTATCCCGCATATAGCAGGGTAGGCAGAGGGAACCTGATAACCTAGAGTTAAAACACTCCGTTCCCTTACAACAATTCCGTTCCCCACTTTCCGCCGAATTGAGGCATTGCGTGTTGAGTGGTGGAACTCAATGCGCTTTGCCTTGTTACCAAACCCAGGAAATGAAAATACTAACATTTCCTGGAGTGAGAATCGAACCCACAAGCTGTCGCGTTTACAGTCGCATGCTTGTGCCTCTGCGCCACGACAGGCTTTGATAGCTTTACTGACTTCAATAAGTTGATTAAATTAATTACCTGTATTGAAAATAGGTATTAATTTCCTATTACAGGAGGCTTAATTAATAAAATAATTTGCAGTTCTCGAATGCCAAGCTCGTTACCACTTAAAACACCTTTAGGGCACTATTCAAACTACTGTAAGGCTAAATGACTAAATTATAGGTAGGTCCATCATCTATATTAAAGGCCATCGTGGCCCAGTGGATAGGGTTTGACTGTAAACGGTATTGGTTGTAGGTTCGATTCCCACTCGGCGGAATGCTCTGCTCTGCATCATCACTATGGTGAATCCATGGAATACATTTTTTTTAACTTCACGCGGTAACCCACATGTAGCAGGGTAGACAGAGGGAACCTGAGAACCTAGTGTTAAGACACTCCGTTCTCTTACAACAATTTTGTTCCCCACCTTCCGCCGAATTGGGGCATTGCGTACTGAGTGGCGGAACTCAACGCCGCGTTTTACCTTATTACCAAGCCCAGGAAATGAAAATACTAACATTTCCTGGAGTGGGAATCGAACCCACAACCTGCGTAAGACATGGAATATATAAAAATTTAATATCCTTGATTGCTTAAAGTGTTAATCGCATGCCTAGGAAACGAAAAATATTTTCAGAAAATGTGTAAGAAATTAAACGTGACATGAAACCTTCCAAGCGCACAAACATAAAAAATACTATCGAATTTAGAATCTCTGCCTTTTTGTAGGTAGTATTTATAAATCAACATTAAGTAGCACCTACAGCGTTTCCTAGCATCGAGGTCATGTATAGTGATCTCTTACCATCAGATGACCTAAAGACTCATTTGTCTTTCCTATAAAAATGAATTTTAGCTCCTATTCTAAAACGATTGTGTTGTATGTTCAGACAAGACAGGTTATGGGTTCGATTCCCGCACCAGGAAATGGAATTTTTCATTTCCTGGGTTTGGTAACAAGGCAAAGCGCGGCGATGAGTTCCGCCACTCAGCATAAAATGCCTCAATTCGGCGGAAAGTGGGGTACGGAGTGTCTTAACACTAGGTTCCCTCTGCCTACCCTGCTATATCCGGGGTATAGCTATGCTTGAAGCTATGTGTGTAGTATGTATTCTAAAGGAAAAAAAGAGAGAAAAGAGAAAACACTCTGTGTACAATGACAAATGAAAATACATTTCCTCAGCCAACAAAACACGCGGCCGGTAAATTATTTCTATAAATAATACATTTTTGTTCGACTGCATTATAATATCGTTTTCGCCATTGTGATTGAATCAAGAGCTCAATTTTAATTTTAAAAAATTTCACTTTTACGCTCTATTGTTCGCGACTTATCCACGAGTTTTGTTTGATTTTTCATATACAATAATACCCGGTATTGTTCTGTTTTAAAGGATTCTTTTATTTTATGTAACATGTACTGAATGGTATTAAAAATGTTTTTAATCAAGTTCAAAAAAGGTGGGTATCCATTTGACTGTTTTTTATGTATGTACTGTATATCTTTTTTTGGGTGAACCAATTTTGATGGTTACTTGTTTTTACACTCAACACGCAATGCCTCAATTCGGCGGAAAGTGAGGAACGGAATTGTTGAAAGATAATGGAGTGTCTTAACACTAGGTTCTCTGGTCCCTTCTGCCTACCCTGATACATGCGGTAAAAAAAGTAAAAATTTGTTTATATGACAGATAGTACCTCTGATGTGAGCCCATCTGACAAGTAATTTCTGAGTAATAATTTTATCTTTTAGTACATTTTCTTTGAAGTCATTTGTCTGTTAATATCTTAATTATTTCTTTATAATTTACGATAACTAATATGACTAGAGACCGTCGTGGCGTTGTGTTCTATTCGCTCATGGGAGTGATTATGTTTGAATTACTTTTACGTTAAACATTGCCCAATTCAGTGTTGGGTGTCCAGACTTAATGTCTCGAATTCTGGTGGAGAACATTCTGGTGAAGTGGTCTTGATAATAAATTCTCTCTACATATTCTGTGATGCGTGACAAAGTCTGAAGTTAAAATAGAAGCAAAAACGTGATATGCTAACTATTGCTAACTGATGATTTCAGTTGCAATTAAGTTTTTATACTTTTTTAGCTTCACACTTCATTATCCCGCATAGCAACGATATCAAAGAGAATCTAGAGTCAAGATACTCCGCTCTCCGCGCGGTTTTTTTTTTGTATAACGGATGGCAAACGAGCAGAAGGACCACCTGATGGTAAGTGGTTACCTTCGCCCATGAACATCTACAACACCAGAGATGTTGTAGATGCATTGCTAACCTAGATAATACAGATAGAAGGGGAGGATTATGTAGTAATCTGCTATCGGAACCACCACATTTTGGGGAAAAGATGGAATGCAAAGGGGAAAACCTGGCTTAAATGCCAAAGAACCAGAACACATCATCAGATGTTTGGCGGTTTGTCTTTGACATGATAGTGGTCGCGAGCCAGACGGAGGAAGAACCTTCTACCACCGAGAATTGTGCCGAAAAAGAGATTTGTGCCCGAAATCGAAAAGTTGTGTGTAGGGTGGTGAAATCGACGCCACACTTTGAGTGGGCACTATAATTAAATATAATTGAATCCACAATCAAAGGTGCTTAAAGTCAGACTCTCCCATTGGGCACCGACGACCTCTCAAGCATTCAATAAAATTTTGATAACCTTTTACAAACATCTCCATTGAAAAGGCGTATTTCTTAAACGAAAATTCGTGTAAAGATAAAATGAAAAAGATTGGAGTACGATTGAAATTTTACTCGTAGTTATAAAGATATGTTTTTCTTGTGAATATGCTTTGCATTTTGTTTGATTTAGATCATTTTGACTTAGGATACTTAAAAATTAACTTTTAGTACTCTTTTTTATAGCTTCACGCTGTATCCCGCATATAGCAGGGTAGGCAGAGGGAACCTGAGAACCTAGTGTTAAGATACATACATACACACACACACACGCACACACACACACAGATATATATATACCCTTAATTTTTTTACTTCTTCACTGTTTAATTGTAGTTTTTTCACTTCTATGTATGAATTATATTTATTCAATCATTATTAGGCATCAATTACAAATAACTCATTAACTAAAATGAAATTCCACACAAACAAATTTTATTGTCATTCGTTTTTAAACATAAATTTTAATACCCATTAATTTATTCATTGAGTAATTAAAGTGGACAGATTGGTCACTAATTAACTCACGGTACCTACTCTGCATGAGATAATTCATTCGATGATTTGGAATGGTTTTTTTTAATTAAAAAATCAATAGCTCATATTAAAATTATTAATTTAAGCCTAATCCTTTCAAGTTTTTCTAATTTTCTTTTAACACTATTATTGTTATATATTGAAATTAATCATACTTTAATTAATTTCAATTAAACAGATGCAAAAATGTTTTTGTATTAGACAGGAAAATGAGTCCTTTTGTCCATGAACTAGTATCTATATATAAATACGTGAAGCAAAAACTTTGGATCCCTTTATACGAAAATTACGTGGACGGAGAAGCATAAAACTTGGCACACTTATAGTTTATATAGAGAAGGAGTGTAGAATGCTAATATTTTTTAAAAATAATGTATAAAAAGTATTTTAAATTAATAACATAAATGCTACACACACTACCATGGTTTGACATCTAAAGTGACATATCCAACTTTTCGCCGAATTGAGGCATTACGTGCTGAGTGGCGGACTCAACGCCGCGCTTTACATTGTTACAAAACCCAGGAAACGAAAATACTAAACTTTAAATTTCCTGGAGTGAGAATCGAACCCACAACCTGTCGCGTTTACAGCTTGTGCCTCTGCGCCAAGACAGGCGTTTAATACTATTGCATAAGTCATAAAATCTACGTTTCAACTAGTAAATAAATAAAACATTACAAAATACACAGACGAAGTTATTTTAAGCTATTTTGGTAGTATAAAGAATTGTTTCAGACAGTATTACTAGAATTTCAGTCTAGAAATGTAATAGGTCACGTTACGTAAAGGTCTAGGTTTAAAGCCCAAGGTTTAGCTTTGGACGTCTTCCAATACTGAAAGGTACAACGGTTCGGTCAGATATCGAAAACATTTGCTATATTTATTTTGTTTAGCTCTTGAATTGTTTTCTGAGGATCTGAATTAAGCGAAGAAGAAGAAGAAATGAGCGAATTGGTACCTATGTACATGAGATCTTTGATTTTCGCAATATTTACACATATTAAATGAAACTATTTTAAACAAATTAATCGTGTGGTCGAAACTACTGTAAAGTGTTGGAAACGTTGGGTTTCCAATAATGTATTTCCGAATACTAAAATATACGTGATTAATCCGATTAAAATAGTCCTTTAATATATGTATATGTATATAGATTATTTTTATACTTTATTACGCATAGCAGAGTAGTCAGAGAGATTTTTTTGTCAGAACAATCTTTTCTACAGCCATTTTCTACCCAAAGATATTGTGTGTTGAATGTTGTAGCTGACGCCGCTCTTGGCGCAGAGGCACAAGCGTGTAACTGTAAACGCGACAGGTCGTGGGTTCGATTCCCACTCCAAGAAATGAAAATTCTATATAACATACATACATACATAGCTTCACGCTGTATCCCGCAAATGGCAGGGTAGGCAGAGGGAACCCAGTGTTAAGACAATCCGTTTCCCACGTTTCTAAATAATATTTAGTATTTTCATTTCCTAAGTAACAAAAAGGTACAGTACTTCAAACTGGCGGAAAGTGGGGAAAGAAAAAAGAACGGAGTGTCTTAACACCAGGTTCTCAGGTTTCCTCTGCCTACCCTGCTATATGCGGGATACAGCGTGAAGCTAAAAACAAAATAATGGTGTAACTCAACGCTGTGATTTGTCTTACCAAAGCGGGAAAATAATTAAAAATTAAACATGCTAGTGGAAATCGATCCCACAACCAATCGCGTCCAATTAGACAGTTTTCCACTGCGCCACGATGGTCTTTTGACTGTTTAATATAACTTCATTAAACATTTAATAGATTTTTCCGTATAATTTTCTCTCATTCCATAATGAATAAATATTTCGAAAGCTCCAAGCTTTAAATTTAACAAGGTTTGGTTTAATTTATTGCTTTTTAGTTCGTTGATATTTCAAGTTTGTACTTAATAGTTATTAGGTTTGAATATTTTCACTTATAATTTATTATACTGCATTATGCGCTCTAATTTTAGCTGTAAATTCGTAAAAGTAGCAGTGGGACAGCATCTAACTGTATACGATGGTTTTGGGTTCGATTCTCACTCGAAGAAATGATTATATTTTAATGGTAAGACAAAATGCGGCGTTGAGTTCCGCTACTTAACGCGCAATATCTCAAATTCAGACAGAAAACGGGGAACAGAGTATGTTGATACGTTTCCTTTGACTATCGTGTGCTTTTCTAACAGTACGTCACAAACTAAAATATCATCCACACCATCTGGATACGTGACACTCCACTTCATGCGAATTCATAGGAACTTCCTTCCACATACCACCCAATTGCGGACTGGCTTACCTGCGGCAGTGTTTTCACGTCGATACGACATAGATACCTCCAAAAAGTATGTCTATCTACACCGTAAAGTCCGGCAACGTATTTGTAGCTCGCCTGTTGATTCACGGGGTCATAGGGGTGCGGTGACTTACCATCATGTGACCTATAAAAGGAAACCTATTATGCAGGATACAGTGTTAAGCTACTTTCTTACATACATACATAGCTTCACGCTGTATCCCGCATATAGCAGGGTAGGCAGAGGGAACCTAGTGTTTAGGCACTCTATTCCCCACTTTCCGCCGAATTGAGGCTTTGCGTGCTGAGTGAGCTACTTTCTTATAAATATTCCACGTTATTTTAAAATAAATGCGAATATATTTCAAAGAGAACATATTTAAAATAGGTTTACGATCTCTGCTTTGGCTACATTTGAATTGTATAATACCAATAATGCTGGAACATTTGGCATAGAAACTACTTGAAGGTGGTGTAAATTGTACAAGACGTAGGCTCTTAGCGTTCGTTGAAACAATTTGCAATGAAATAAAAATATGATTTTGTTTGAAAATGTATAGATATTTTTGGAGTTTTATTGTATTTTTTTAGTTTCTTGCGTTTTTCTGGTATATCTGGATAGTTAGAGAGAGAGAACTCATTGTTGTGACACTCCGTTCTCCACTTATCGAGGTACTTTTGGTGTTGTGAGTGTTAATTATACTAAAGTGCAGAAGTGAGTGTCTTAACACTAGGTTCTCAGGTTCCCTCTGCCCTGCTATATGCGGGATACAGCGTAAAGCTAAAAAGAAAAGAATATTAATCAATCAATGCTGTAGCATTGATTGATTAATATATAGACAAAGTGTACTTTGTTTTACTAGAGCAAAGAAATGAATAATTTACAAATGACTCTTCCCCCAAATGGGAATCGAATCCACACCCAATCACGTTTACAATCATACAACTCCGCCACAATAGTCTATATATACAAAGAAGAATTAATTTTAAAGTAAAAACAAAAAGGACGCGAAATGTACATAAGATGTAAGCAGGTGAATTTATTACTGCCGTGTATTTTTACAAGCTTTTGTTTAACTTGCTAGTTAGTTAGTGTGGGTCAAATCTTGTCAGCTAAATTTGACCTACTCCCCATTGTCCGAGCAACTGGAAATTTGGAATGAAGCTTTAAAACATATTTAGAAAACATATAAAAATTTGAACGCAGCGGGACTCGAATCCGCGCCTCTTTGATAACGTCCAAGCGCTCTGATCGCTCTGACCGCTAAGCCATGCGTTCTATATCCCATTGTGTTGAAAATCTTATACGCTTGTTAGAATTTATTTTTGTGAGAGTTCCAAGAGGCGCGGGTTCGAATCCCGCTGCGTTCACATTTTTATACGGTTTCTAAATATGTTCTTCGTTTCCTAAGTGTGTGATTAACACTTTGAAACTTCAAAACTACACGTTTAGTTCTGATTATAATATATTTTTTTTTTTTTATGGATAACGGATGGCAAACGAGCAGAAGGACCACCTGATGGTAAATGGATACCTTCGCCCATGAACATCTACAACACCAGAGATGTTGTAGATACGTTGCCAACATAGAGGATACAGATGGAAGAGGAGGACAATGTAGTATTCCGTTTTCGGAACCACCACATTTTGGGGAAAGGATGGGTGGGAATGGGAAAACCTGGCTTACATGCCATCGAACCGGAACACATCATAAGATATTTGGCGGTTCGTCTTTGACATGATAGTGGTCGCGAGCCAGACGGAGGACGAACCTCCTACCACCAAACAAAATATATATAATATAATATAATGATATGATATGATATAACCATGCGATGTTTTTACAAATTTTTACAATCTGTCGATATGGGTATCAAATGAAAGGGTTCAATTGGTAGTACATAAATCTCATAGAACACGATTTGTGGATTTTGATTCGGATTTGATATAAACGTCAATATTAAAACAAAAACGGGGAACTTTTGGGGAACGGAGTGTCTTAACACTAGATTCCCTCTGCCTACCCTGCTATATGCGGGATACGGCGTGAACCTATGT
The DNA here is from genome assembly GCA_033558755.1 of Philaethria dido. NCBI lineage: Eukaryota > Metazoa > Arthropoda > Insecta > Lepidoptera > Nymphalidae > Philaethria > Philaethria dido. The sequence continues at coordinate 2,005 of JAKGSA010001033.1, read as the reverse complement.
ATTAACAACTTAGTCACGCCAGACACTAATAAATATAGAGACAATATTAAAAATTATAATAATTGCCCAATTGTCCTTCACCCACTATCCTCTAGGAACAGTCCAAGGCCCTTCGTACACAACTCTATGAATTCTGAATCAGCTATCAAAGTTTCGAAGATACTTCACTTGTAATTAGTTGCGGGATCATAATAAAGGGTCCCATGGGAAAAGTTTAGTTTGGGGTGAATTAGTATGATAATATAATGAATTATTAACGAAGTAGATGCCAATGGTGCAGTGAGACGTTAGCAGCTTCACGTTTTATCGCGCACGGTAGGGAGTCCGCAAATTTTTTTAAGACTAGTGTCCTTATTAACGCGTTAACAACGCGTTGCCTAGCAACGTATATGTCACTTTATATAAACATGAATGTCAAACCATGGTAGTGTGTGTAACATTTATTTTATTATTTTCATATATTTTTTATTCATTATTTTAAAAAGATATTATCATTCTGCACTCCTTAGCTGTAAATTACAAATATGCCAAGTTTCATGCTCCTCCGCCTGCGTTATTTACGTAAAAAGTGGGTCACAAAGTTTTTGCTTCTAGTAATAATATATAGATAATTGCTTCAGCTTCAGTACTCCAGAATGGAGAAATAAAAATAAATTAAATGCCCCGAGTATGAATCGAACCCACTAACAATTCCGTTTACTATTCTACTAGATTTCTATTCTGCAAGTTAAACCCTTTTATTTGATACTCATAATAAGTGGATTGTACTAAAGTATGTAATCCGCCATTTTCTTACGACGGCCATTATGTTGTGGCGGCCATTTTGAATTAGCTACAATACTTCACGCATTACGCTTTATCCCGCATAGCAGGGTAGTCAAAGAAAACCTAGTGTCAACACACTCCGTGCGCCGGTGTCCGCCCGAATTCGATACTTTTTCGTGTTAATTGCGGAACTCAATGTCGCGTTTAGTCTTACCAGAACACAAAAATATAAATAATTTAAATATTATCATTGGTCCGAGCGTCCGTAGTAGGAATCAAAGTGTCAAGACGGTCTGCTCACCTTTCCCATGAATCCGAAACATTAGATGAGAGGCGGAACTCAACGCCGCGCTTTGTCTTTAAATATTGATATTTCTATGAGAGCTATATTCAACTTAGTTAAAAAAACTTATTATATGTACCTTTAGTTGTGATTTATAATAGTTTTTTTTTTTTTTTATGGATACCGGATGGCAAACGAGCAGAAGGACCGCCTGATGGTAAGTGGTTACCTTCGCCCATGAACATCTACAACACAAGAGATGTACTAGATGCGTTGCCAACCTAGAGGATACAGATGGAAAGGGAGGATAATGTAGTAGTCCGCTATCGGAACCACCACATTTTGGGGAAAGGATGGGTGGGAAAGGGGAAAACCTGGCCCACCACATAATAAACTTATAGCTTGTAATATAAGCTCGTTTTTATCATCCAAACCCATTGATATGCTTACATTATAGTTTACGTATATAGATAAACATACAAATGTAAAGTATAGAAAAGTCACTTTATTATAAAAAAATTAACTGATTTTTAATTAGAAGCATTCATTCAAGCAAGCATACAAAAAATACAGTCGAATTGAGAACTTCTTCCTTTTTTGAGATTGGTTCAAAAGAGTCAATCACGTGCATTATGTTCTTAGGTAATATTAATAACATTTATACTTCTATCCAAGTACGTTAAAAATTAACATGTTCCTTAACGAAAAAATCTAAAAAATAAATATTTTTGGCAAGAAATATATTTTCTTAGGTTTACTTTTCTAAAATCATCAGTCTTGCTCATTCATAACGGGGGTAAAATAAATATAGATAAAAAATATTAAAAAAAAATAAAAATATTGTGACTAAAACAATGAGATATCGAAATAAAACAGAAATCGTCAACTCATTAATGAGGTAACCTTGGGTTGCTTGTAACATTTTAATTAAAAACCACAAAACGCTTCACCGAGCCC
>JAKGSA010001032.1:60827-123824 GCA_033558755.1 Philaethria dido | reverse complement strand
TTGAAGTAATAATAAAGTGAAACTCAAGTTAGAAATCAATCAAGCTTGCACAAACGCGTTATATCAGAATAAGTATTGCTTTATGCGCTAATAAATTTTATGAACAAGAGTTCTTAGATGAACTCGTCTTCTGCTATTAAACTTTATTATCTACGTACAACTATTTGCTAATTGTCCTTCTGCTTTGTATTGTAAAGAAATATTTGTTTGTGTTTGTCATTTTAATTTTAAAATGAATAATGTATTCATAATTATTCACCTTTTTAATTAATTAACTTTAGAGAAAAGAGTTTCTCGATTCGACTCTGTTTTTTACGTGTTACCGCATATTTTTTTACTGAGTATACCAATTTTGATAATTCTTTTTTTATATATGGCATGTGATTGTGCTTGAAGTCGGTGTGATTGTGTTTGTAGTGATTCTGATGTCGTCCAATTTAATAAAGTTTGATTTGAACTCGATTTTTTTTTGTCAAAATTTTAATTAAATAATAATATTGAATATTTATTATATTTAAATATTGACAACGTTATACCCATTTAAAAAATTCAAAGGATGCGGAAAATATAATAAACTTTCATTTCATTAGATTGGCATTAACAGAATGAATGTAGTGTCAAAGCATTCCGCTGGCCGCTTTCTGCCTGAGTTCGAAACATTGCGTGTTAAATAGCGGAACTCAACACCGCGCCTTGTTTTACCAGAGCGAAGAAATGAAAATAATTTTATGATAAATTTATCAATATTTTTTCATTTCAAATGTTTATAAAGCAAAATAAAATGTCCAGCAGCAAACGAGCGCATCCAATAAGAACGCGATATGCATCGCTCGTATACGATATATTTTGTTATCCTTCACCGAGTTGTCTCTTTGATATCGTTTTCACACTGGGACGTTGAGTTTTATTAAAAATATTTATATTTTTAAAATCTAAAATGCAACATATTTATTTTTATTTTTAAGTGTTTCCCGTGTGTTTTTTTGTTTGTAATTAATCAGGTAATTGTAAGTAAAGTGGTAGAGCGCACAAAGAAGGTCAATAAAAATCTATAAGCATTCTGAGTTTATTATAAAATACGTCGAAATGACGATATTTTTATTAAATATTATATATTTTTTTTATATGCGAAAGAGCTTTAGTAAAGAGGGGCGGTATAATCACATTTCTAAATGGTCACAAAAGATTTCAAGAAACTAAAGAAACAACGCCTATTTATATACCAGATTCATACTTTGATAATATTGCCATGAGATATGATGCGAATTTTCAAGCAAACCAGACGATAAGAAGTGAGTCAAAATAGCGATGCAAGATTTTCTCACATACCTAATTAAAAAAGAAGCATAAAATAAATTTTAATGATAATTATCTTAGCTAAAACCACATATGTTAAATACAATTCATAATTAAAAAAAATAATCGAACTTAACTTAATAAAAGCTAACATACTTATGTACAAAGCTTTATATAGAATATTCGGTGGCCAAATGAAGCCACTCTACTGAATAAGTTTTATTGCGAAATGGAGGAGATAAAAGAATCCGAACAATGATAATAAATGTGGACTCAGTATTTGGATGGTCGGTTTATATCTATACTATTTTGATTGCTATCTATTTTTATACATACTATGTACTTTAAAGCCAAGCGGAAAAGAGAACGGAGTGTCTTGACACTAGGTTCTCACTGACTACCTTACTATGTGCAAAAAAGCATGACACTAAAACAAATATACTTACTTTTTTTTTTAAGTTTCACTCTATATCCCGTACATAGCAATGTAGGCAGAAAGCACCAGAGAACCTAGTGTTAAGACATTCCGTTCTATTTTAAAATTTTCGTTTCCCAGTTTCCGCCGAATTGAGGCATTGCGTGCTGAGTGGTGGAACTCAACGCCGCTCTGCCTTGTTACCAGAGCGAGGAAATAAAAATACTTAATATTATTTACTAAGTGTTCTTCATAGAATAATCTGAAAAGGGAATCTGTTGCAAAGCCACTCCGTTCTACTATTTCCGTCCAATTTCGAGAAATTTCGTATTTGCGTATTGAATATCAGAAACCAATGCTGTGTATTGCTATAGAATGGGGATTAAATAATTATATGGTTAGTCTATCCGATTAATTTACCAGACACATATCGATAGCACTGTCATACACAGTCTTATTGTATCTATCTATACAGTAGGTATACACATGATATCTTTTGTTAATTATTCTTTAGTTGTTATTTGTTAAAGCAAATAAAATCTTTTCAATAATAATAAATTATTTAAAATACCTTCAACTATTTTATTAATATAATAAAAATGCCGACGAAAATTATTGTGTAAAGTTAAAAAAACATGTTTAAAGAGAACGGAGTGTCTTAACACTAGGTTCTCAGGTTCCCTCTGCCTACCCTGCTATATGCGAGATACAGTGTGAAGCTAACAGCGTGAAAATTATAGTAGATACATTTCTATTGTGAAATTATAAGCCTAGGTTCTACATATATATGTAATAATTGTGAGCACGGATTTCAGTATGGTTTGATTAACTATTTCTATTTAAAATATAATTAGGTTTTGTCTTTGCAGATTCATAGAGACATTCAACTAGCAGTATTCTAAAATGAGCAAAAATCCTTAAGGGAACGGAATTGTTGAAAGAGGAGTGTCTTAACACTAGGTTCTCTGGTTCCCTCTGCCTACCCCGCTACATGCGGGATACAGCGTGAAGTTGAAAAAAAAAAGAAAGTTGTCTCTTTGCAGATTCCAGAGAACCATTCAGTAGTTCTAAAATGAGCAAAAATCCTTAAGAAAGCAGTATTACAGGCAGGGAGAACAGTGTCATGACACTCCACTCTCTGCTTTGTGGAGCTCAAAGCTGCGGTTTGTTATACTAGAGTGGGTAAATAAAAATAATTTAAATATAAACATGACCCCGAACAGGAATTGAACACGTAAGTACTTTTCACAATAACTATATTTTTTGGCTGTGTAATATGTTATTGCCTTATTGACTGTGTAATTAATTACATTACTAAAAATCTTTGACCAAAGCCGTTCCACCTTATCGTATACTTTTATATATTGCCATGTTGTAAAATAATTTTATTTTATTCTTTTCTTTACAGTTTTAGGTATTATTGTTTTCCACTTAAATATAGGGTGTCCCAAAATTAACGCAAGATTTGAATTAAATAGAAAATGCCATTTTAGTCTTTTAATAGCGAATGAATAATGAATATAATAGCAAATGGCGGCAAAGTCAAATCTTGCGTTAATTTTGGGACACCCTTATTACCTTATAATCAAAAGATTTCAGATTTGAGTATACGTTTCAGTTCAACATGTCAGTAAAATGGCATTTTTGAAAATAAATAATAAATAAGTTTTAGCTTATCTTAAACGATATTAATATTGAAAATCACAATGTATGAAGTGTAATGTATGAAGCCTCAATATATAATTGTTTTTATGAGATAAAAATAACATGGATTTTATTTATAACTATTAGCCCATTTTTTTAGTCTTAAAAAATATTACCAGACGCAAAACAAATAAAACACAAAAAACAAAATATATCCTATACTTTATTAATTAATTAATTACAATCAATAATTATAATTTGGCTCAGGCGGATGATGCGGGAAATGACCAAAGGGTGGAGGACCACGCGGGGGGAACTGTGGCCTGAAAGATGGTGGGGGAGGCCTCCAAGGGGGAGGGGGTCTCGCACCGGGGGGCGGAGGGGGACCAAAACCTGGTGGTCCGAAGCCCGGCGGCGGGAAGTGGTGGAATGGAGGAGGCGGACCTGCTTGCGGTGGCGGTCCCGGGGGCGGCAGGGAGGTTGGTGGTGGTGGTGGCGCCATGGGCAGTGGTGGCGGTGGTCGAGCACTCATTGGTGGTGGTGGTGGCATCGGAGTGGGTGTAGGAGGCGGTGGTGGCGCCATTAATATGGGTCCCATTATCGCTGGTGGTGCGTCCGCGAACAGTTGATGTGGACGGTCGGCGTGTGATAGTGGGTTTTGAGCAGCTAGTAACCTGCAAGTGAAAATATAATAGTTTATTTATTAGTTTTGGTTATGGCATTAGCTGAAATATTACTGATCTGAGTTTTCTTAACAGTAGCTTTGACTGTTTTACAAATACCTAAATGACAAACATACGAACAGATACTCTTTTCTATGAAATTAATTTGGACAATCTTCCCCTATTATCAATGTACAAGACAATGTATCAAATAAAATCAATATACAAGGATATACTACATTCATACTTTAGTGTAAGAACAAAATAGTCATAGAAAGTATTAAAAGTTTGTCATATGAGGAATGAACATGACATCTCATATGTACATAAAAAAAAATATATTTTTTTTACATATGCATAGAAGTACAAAAATTATTTCTTAATATACATTCCACTACATAATATCATATCGCGACAGGTTGTGGGTTCGATTCCCACTCCAGGAAATGTAAAATTTAGTATTTTCATTTCTTGGGTTTGGTAACAAGGCAAAGCGAGGCGTTGAACGGCATTGTCCTCCACTTAACATGCAATGCCTCAATTTGGAGGAAAGTGGGGAACGGAATTGTTAAAAGAGAATGGAGTGTCTTAACACTAGGTTCTCTGGTTCTCTCTGCCTATCCCGATACATGCGGGATACAGGGTGAAGTTAAAAAAAAACTACATAATATATATAACAAATTTTAGTAAACATTTTCTTAAAAAAAAAAACAATACATACCTCTCAGCGGCAGATCCGTGCCTCTCTCCTTTAACATCCTTCTTAAAGGCATATGATACAGATATAGGTCTGTTACACAAATATTGATTGTTCATAGCTTCTATAGCCGCGTCAGATGCTTCAAATGAAGCAAAATTTATAAATGCAAATGCTTTGGAGTTACCAGTTTCTGGATCTCGCATTACCTTGAAAATTATAGTATAAATATCAGTACTAATATGTGAAAGATAATTTTGTTCATAGAGGAGTATAGTGTACATGGAGAAGAAGTACAGAATACCAGTATGTTTTATATTAACACATTCGTGCCCGGCTAATTTTCTATGTTGAAGCTTGTTGCCGAAACTTGTATTGTCAAGGGGAGGATAAACAGCGTAAAATTTGTTTAGAAATATCAATGTTGAAAATATAATATAATAATTTAAAATGAAGTAAAAAAAGTGACATTAGATTTACGTAAAATTTATAAATTAGAAAGAAATAAAGAAATGCTGTTATACATGGTATAGTGGCACATTTGTGATGGACCTGAGTGTACTTACAATGATTGAGGGTTAAATTTAGATTTTTGCTAATGGATGATTTTATTTAAGAAAAAAAATATTATACTTTCTACCCTGATAATGCATAATACAAAATTTGAGCAGTGCGCTGGTTTAAAATCTAATTTGGTACCTATAACAATATGTATATATTTACATCAAAGGCATTAACCCCAGATTGGTTCTATTTAATCTGCTTGAACAGTGAAAGCTTTTGTTTGTTAATTTATTTCTATCTATATTCACAAGTTGTGGGTAACTAATGAAACTATATTTAATTGAAAGTAAAAACAAAAATACCTTTGGTGTTTGTAGTATGACTCCAAATGCAGAGAATGTGTCATATAAAAGTTTCTCATCAACCTCTGGGTCTAAGTTACCAATGAACACATTAGCACCAACATCTAGATTCTTTTGATGTGCCGATGCTTTGTTCACTCTTACTGGTTTACCGTATAGTTTTATCATATTCATTACCTTAAATTTAAATCAAACAAAAATATTGTTAGATTTAAACAGTATGATAAATACATGTGTTTATAAATTTATTTTATTATTATATTTTTTAAAGATTATTATTTTCTAATAGTATAACAAAAAATATTCTAAGTCTGTAAATGATTATTTAAAAGAGTTTTAATTATTTACATATACAAAACATAAGTGAATTATGTACTATAATTTTTATCATTCAAAATAGAATAAAAGTCCAAAGCAAAGTCCACCAGGATATTTCTTTAGAATCAAAATTTGAATGTATCTTAAATGTTAACATAAAAAAAAAATATATAAAAAATGGTAATAGGAAATACATTATAAAGAAAATATATAATAATAAAATAATTAATATATTTACTTTTATTGCATAATCTGCATCTTCCTCTCCCATAAACTCCACAAATCCATATCCTTGATGTGTTTGTGTTACACGATCTTTGGGCATGTGGACATTGACTGAAATTAAAAATTTTTACAATAAAAACATTAATCACATTTCATATAAATAAAGACATTTGGCATAGTAAAAGTTGATAGAAACAAGAATAAGAATATATGTACCAGATAAATATTACTTGGTAAATAACTTTTTATAGTAATAAGTTATATAATAATAATTGTATTTGAACTTACCTACAGGTCCAGCTTGTACAAACAGCTCCCAGAGTAAGCTCTCCGTAACTCTGTCATCCAAGCCACCGACGTATATTGTAGCATCTGAAGATTGCAGATTTTCAGAATTATAATAAAAAACAGTAAATTAGTTCACTTTAATTAATAACTTCATTGAAATATCCGTTTTATTAGTAAAAATAATTTAAACATTGACCAGATATAACCTCAAATGTAATGGTAGATAGTATACCACTTTTACAATCATAAAACCCAATAAAAATCTATTAAAATAAAATTTCTCTTTACCTTGATTTCTTTCCGCTATAGGGCCTGCAGCCATTATTATTTTTTATTCAAAATACGCGATTAAACTTTAAATTGTTGACATGACAACAAATTACCGGACTGACGCTGTCGCTGACATATTTCAAAACACAGATAATCATAATTATTAATTAATAAAAAACTACCATACATCGCATATAATCATTGACTTTTAATTAATTTAATATAAGAAAAAATATTAAGAAATACTTATAGTTGAATTATTACTATAAACAAAAAATAATTATATCCAATATGTAATATTGATTAGAGATTTATTCTGTAAGTGATGGTTTGGTAAAATATGGAACACAATAGATTTTTCTGTTATTAAATAAAATATGTTTTTTTAGTGAAATATAGGAAGAAAAAAAGAAGAAATATTTTTGATAAATAATGTATCTTTATTTTAATAAAATGTACATCTGTGCTATCCTCGTTGTTTTTTAATCTGTTGCCAAGTAATAGATAAAAAAATATACCAACACGAAGTGGTCTGTTTGTTTATTTTCATTTCACTAATCAGTTAGCGTTCTGACTTTGTGTTGAATGTTATTTTCCATTGCATAATTAAGAAATATATGAATAGTGAACATGCAAAGCGCTGCTAATATTATATCTTCGTTATTTTGGTTCAAAGATGATTCTCATCCTAGTGAAGAGATAAATTCACATATAATAGAACAATTTGTTCAAAACGTTGAGGATTTTAGTTCTCAGTATGGGAGCGAAATAAGTGTATCGTATACTGCGATAAATCTTCGGGGCCCTCCTTCTAATTTTCCTGATTATGGAGACTATCCACAAGCCTTTGTTATGGTATGTGTAAATTTTGTTATAACAAAAACATTATCAAAATACTCTAAACATTTTTTGTATTTTAAAATATATATTAATATTTTCATTTATCATTTTTATTTAAAAAATAAATAGTTAATTTATGTTTATTTGTTTAATAAGTTGCTCATTTTATCTTACAAATAAGTTACAATATCTGAGATATTTGAATAATTTAATTTATTTTATAACAGAGAACTTATGGGACTTGGTGGGATGAAGCTCCTTCAGTACAAAAGGATTACATGCCACAAAATAGTGCAATTCCAAGTCAAGATTTTGTAGGTTTGTATTTTAATTGAAATATTTTTTTTATTATAATACATAAATGTAAAAGGAAATGGAAGTGTTACATTTATTTTTATAATTATAATTTTTATTATTTTATAATAAAAAACAAGTGTTGATGTATAAATAATACAGTGTCTATGTTACTAAGAATATGTTAAAATATTTAAAAAAAGTTGTGGCGCAGAGGCCTAAGTGTGGGTTCAATTCCCACGCCAGGATTTTTTAAATAATATTTATTTTCATTTTCTGGATTTGGTAACAGCGTTGAGATCCGCTAATCAGCATGTGATGTCTTAATCCGTCGGAAAGTCGGAAATGTAATTGTTGAAAGAGAACGGAGTTCTCTGGTTCCCTCTGTCTACCCTGCTAAATGCAGGATACAGCATGAAGAAAAAAGAAAGAAAAAATAAATATAATTTAGTATTAGTAATAATTTATATAATATATTATTATAATTCATAAATTTTATTCTATTCTTTACACAAAAAGGTAGTAGAATATCTTAACACTTAATTAATATAATAATGATTATCTTGTTTTATACACAGAAGTTTCATTTGAAAGAGCTGTATACCCACTAGAAGTGGCAATTTTTGAAACATATAATCCAGGGGCATTAGTTAGGATATGGGCTTTAGGAGGCACTTCATGGTTGCTGCTTTGGGAGGGAGAACCTGAATATGCTGGTGATACACCAAGGATATTCAGTCCTCCTATTAGAGAAATAAAATGTGCTATAAGGTTTGTTTTACTAATACATAATTTTGAAAATATTTAATATTTAGAACTTTCATTTCCTCGCTCTGGTAACAAAGCGAAGTGTGGTGTTGAGTTCCGCCACTCAGCATACAATGCCTTAGCTGAAAGTGGGGAATGGAAGTGTTAACAGAGAACAGAGTGCCTTAATACAAGGTTCTCTGATATCCTCTGCCTACCCTGCTATGTGCGGGATACAGCGTGAACCTAAAAAAAAAGGATTTTTTAATATTTTGCCATTATTGTTAATATATAGCTATATTTTTCAATAATACATAATTTTGTATTAATGACCGTTGTGGTGTAGTGGGAGAGTGTCTGACTGTATGTGCAATTGGTTGTGTCTTTGATTTCCACTGAAGGGACTGATTATATTCAAATAATTTTCATATTTCTACTCTGGTAGAACAAAGTGTAGTGTTGAGTTCCACCAGTTAAGGTGTAATGTATTGAATTTCGGCAGGAAGGCGAAAACACAGTCACTTGACACTGTTTCTCTCTGAAAAGAATGGAACTAAATAATTCTTATTCTTAATTGATTTTAAATCACTACACCAATTAAATTTAAATAAACATATTTATTTATCCTGTAGTGGTACAGAGGTATAAGCGTGCGACTATAAACGCGAGGTTGTGGGTTCGATTCCCAGTCCAGGAAATGAAAATATTTAATAATATTTTGTTATTATCATTTCCCCGCTCTGGTAACAAGGCAAAGTGCGGCGTTGAGTTCCGCCACTCAGCTCGTAATGTCTCGGCGGAAAGTGGGGAACGGAAATGTTAAGAAAACAGTGTCTTAGAACTAGTTTCTCTGATTTGCTCTTGTTCCCTCTGCCTACCCTGCTATGTGCGGGATACAGCGTGAATCTAAAAAAAGTATTTGTTAATATTTTGCCATTATTGTGAATAATAACTATATATTTCAATTCCTTTTTGTCAATAGAATATTAAGGTTGGAATTCAATCATAAACTACTGCCATACTACACTGAGCTAGATGCGGTCTTATTAAAAGGAAGAGTGCCATCACATTTAATAGCAGTGAAGAATAATTTTGCATATTCTACAATTTTTTATAGAAAAGATAATGCATTGACTGATAAAGGTAAGTTTTAAAACTTTTTTATTATATTTTTCATATTTGTTTATGTTAGTTGTGCCTTCAATGATGACGATTTCTGGATCAAAAATTTTCTAAGAAAAATAAAGAAACTTCTACCGCGCTATGTTTTACCAGGGCGCAGGAATGATTTAAATATTATTTCTTATTCTCTCGATTATGAATCAAACGAATAAACATTCATCGGCTGTCCTGGCGCAGAGGCACAAGCATGCGACTGTAAACGCGAAAGGTTGTGGGTTCGATTCCCACTCCAGGAAATGTGGAGTTCCGCCACTCAGCACGCAATGCCTCAATTCGGCGGTATTAACACTAGGTTCCCTCTGCCTACCCTGCTATATGCGGGATATAGCGTGAAGCTATGTATGTATGTTTGCTTGCGCCATGATGGCCTCAACTTTTCTAATTCCCAATTGAAATATTAACTCATGGCTTATATCAATTAACATATGTTGGTTGTCTGTTGAATATTATTTAAGTTCTATTAAAAAATGGTGAATAAAAAAATGTTTGTAAAGATTGTAACTGTATAAATATAATTAATTAATAATATAAAACCTCTTTTGTCGTAATTATCAATGATGTAGTAATAGGTCAAGGGTTACATATACAGTGGAAAATTTGCATACAATATTTTCTTTTACTCATAATAATAATGATAATCTAAAAATAAACATTAATAAATATTCAGTTTGTTACACAACACTAGCGAATTTAGGGTTGTACATTTTTGTAACATAAAAATATTAGATATTTTTTTTATTATATATTTTTAAACTTTTTAAGCAGAGGCACAACCGTGTGAGTCTAAACACGACAAGTTGTGGGTTCGATTCTCAAACCAGAAAATGAGAACATTAAATAATATTTAGTATTTTCATTTTTCTCGCTCTGGTAACAAGACAAAGTGCGGCGTTGAGTTCCGCTACTCAGCACGCAATTCGGCGGAAAGTGGGTAACAGAAATGTTAAAAGAGAACTGAGTGTCTTGACACTAGGTTCTCGGTTCCCTCTGCCTACCCTGCTATGTGCGGGATACAGCGTGAAGTAAAAAAAGTGTGTCTGTACAATATATCCAATGGGATATATTTACGAAAAAAGTAGTATAGGACAATGAAATAGAAATGAGATATGAATCTACAATTTTTAAATTTTTGTTGTCTATTTGTTTGTTTTTATGCTCACTATCTTATCACTTCAATAGTTCAACTAAACTATTAGGAATAAGCGAATGGCGCCATAACAAAAGTCGATCATTTGCGTGCGTGCGTGATGACCATTTCATATTGTTTGACTGTAAACGCGATGGTAATGACTTTAGTCCTTACTCGGGAAAATGATTATATGCCATGGTAAAATGTTAGGTCTAATTTTTGATGAAAACTATTGATAAGTAGCAGTGGCGAGGGGTGAAAATTTTATTTAGGCAAGCTGGTAGATTAAGGGAAGCCGATGTATATTTAGGGAAGCCGATATATATTTAGAGAAGCCGGTAATTTTTAGGGAAACCGATATATTTAGGCAAAGTGGTATAGGATGTCAAGGTATTTATTAATTTCACTATCGTTTTTCTTACGTCTAAAAGATATCAGAGCTTGTTTTTTTGCACTGTTACGCCTAATATTTTCCTGACAACCTTTTTTTATAGCTCCTACACATTGTTTGACTTTGTTTTTTGGAGGTCCGCATTTTACTGGCGAGCTTCTTTTTTTTAGGTCTCTTATTTATACTTTGAAAAGTTAGGCAAGCCGGTGGGAATCGAGTTGTATGGTCTGCTCGCCACTGATAAGTAGAATTAGTGTGGGAAGGGTTACAAAGACCATACAAACGAAGTTGCGGATAACAACTAGTATTTAACAAAATATAATTTATTAATTATTTTTTAGAGTAAATATCGTTAACGTTAACATACTAGTAAATATAGTTAGATAATGAATAATTATTAAAATCTACAAAGCATATAATTTTTTTTTTAACTTCACGCTGTATCCCGCATATAGCAGGGTAGGCAGAGGGAACCCGAGAACCTAGTGTTAAGACACTCCATTCTCTTTCAACAATTCCGTTCCCCACTTTCCGCCAAATTGAGGCATTGCGTGCTGATTGGCGGAACTCAACGCCGCGCTTTGCCTTGTTACCAAACCCAAGAAATGAAAATACTAAATTTTACATTTCCTGGAGTGGGAATCGAACCCACAACCTGTCGCGTTTACAGTCGCACGCTTGTGCCTCTGCGTCACGACAGGCGCAGGCAAAGCATATAATAAATATTGATTTATCATTTTACTTGTGCTCTCTGGACTTGAGGGAGCCATTTTAAATTTGTTTTCATGCAGGTCTTCGCTACGGAGAAAATGTTGAAAAGTCTAAATAGTAATTTTGACGTGAAAGTAAAAGCTGTTTAAAAGACATATTTTGCGAAATATTAAATATATTTTTTTTAGGGTATTATTAAAATTTCTATTAAGTAAAAAAACTTTGAATGCAAATTCTTAAAATATTACTTTACTGTTGACAACCATAATGCGCACGTGACTGTCATTACAGACATGCAAAGCTATGACGCGGGAAGCCTCAGATTGTTTTATGGCCCCTTAGGTCATTTTACCTTGATTATTACGCTTTATACATGATTAATTATAGGTTAAGATAAGAGAGGAAATTGGAAATTTAACTTGTCTTATCTATTGCGATGGTTTTAGATCTAAATTATATTATTTTTCTTGGAAATGCTTCAGTAATTTTAAAAATATATTTTGTAAATATGTTTATTTTTATGCAATATTTTCATATAATACTGAAAAGTATATTTTTTTCATATGTTTCATTGTTTAAAACGAACTTTCTTGTACCACTGTATGAAATGAAAATGTAGAAAGTTCCAAGGCGACCTAAATTGTGGTACTAACATTATATTAAGTTAAAGTTTTTTACCTATTGATAGTGACATCTTAGTTCTATGCTTAGTTAACCAAAGAAAAATAATTGTAATATTCCATAAAAAGGACTACGTGTCCCTCTGATCACCTTATTAGAAAAAACCATAAAAAACGTACCTAAGTACATGTAATTTTGCTACGTTATATGTCATATTTATAAATCTATTTAGAATTTAACTTAGTTTGTAGTCGTACGTTGACTGTAGTGTAGTGGTCACTACGTATTTTCATATATGTGTTGTGGGTTCGACCCACACTCGGGAAAATGATTATTTTTAAATTATTCTTCCTCGCTTTCCGCTGAATCGAGGCATTACGTGCTGAGTCGCGGAAATCAACGCCGCTTTTTACCTTGTTACCAGAGCGAGCAAATCAAAAAAACTAAATATTATTTTTATTTCCTGGAGCGGGAATCGAACTTATAAGCTATCACGTTAACAGTCGCACGCTTGTGCCTCTGCACCACGACAGGCGTCATTTTTTAAAAAAGAACGGAATGTCTCTAGTTCTCTTTGCCTACCCTGCTATGGACGGGATACAGTGTGAAGTTATATAAATTATTCTTATATCCCCGCTCTAATAATACAGAGCGCGGCGTTGAACTCTGCCACATAGCGCATAATATTTCAGATGTGGTCGGAAAGAAGAGAATGGAATGTCCTTACACTATGGCAATGTAATTTTTTCAAACAATCAATTTGTTTCTAAGTTCAATGGCTCAGAAAGTTAATTGTTTTTATGATTATAAAATTTTAACACAAGCGAAAACAACAATAAATACGCTAATTAAATATTCCTTTAATTTTTATCTCATCTCGTTAAAACTGACCTTCGTTACGATTAAACTAATCGATGATTACTTAAGGATGACTAATAGTGTATTAATTTCCTTATTTTATTGCGAAATTCAGGTACCGGCTTGTTTACATTGTTATGTAAAGTAGGAAAGATTGGCTTTTGTTATTACATTTGAGTTCTTAAATTCATTCTCGGGCATCTATATATAAATACAAAAAATTTGTACCCCTTTTTACGAAAATTACGCGGACGGAGGATCATGAAAGTGCCTAGTTTCATGATCCTCCGTCCGGTGAAATTACTGGCCATAGAAAGCTGAAATTTTACCATCTAGTCTCTTATTGGGGAGTATAAGAGAGTGCTAAGAGAGGATTGACGATCGGCCCGGTTGGATGAATCGATCGGTTGAGGTTCGAGTCCCGCTGGGGACGATCTTATGAGTTGCATTTTTCACAGGGACTGTGTACCCTCTTCTCTCACCTCCACCGGTGTCGCTATAAAGACCAGCAGCATTTCCAACAAGATCGCAAAAAAATGAATTTTCAAAATTCCTACGATAACGGGAAAAACGAGAGTTTAGGTCATAATTAATAATCCACGCAAAGCAAGTCGCGGGATACAAGTAGTAAAGTATAAAACGTTGACAAAAAGGCTAAAAAAAAAATAAATATTGTGAATAATAATTTTATAAATCAGGCACTGCATTTTTTATATAAAAATAACATATTTTTAGTGCTAACACTTCAGAATTATTTGTCAAGTTATCAGATTATGACGAAGTTTGGTATTTGATATTCATGAAGTACGTATTATATTATCATACTATAAATTTTAATACTTTGTTCTTAGTTGCTTCTTTGATCTAAATAATACTTAGGAACTGAGCTTTACGAATAAAAAGAAGTCGAAATTATATTTAAATTGCAATAATGGATTATTGTCACTAAATACTTTAAAAAAATGTTTATATGTAAAAATAAATGTTTGTCTGTACATCCTTTATAGGATCGTGAACCATGCATTGATCGATTTTGATGCATGCATGCACCATTGATCATGTGATGATCTTTAGCTAAGTGGTTATGTATGAGCCCACAAAGGTTTCTGAGTAGGTACGACCAATTTTCGACAGCGCCACACAATTTTTTCGAAATTAACAAAATCTATGAAATTACTCAAAATGTTTTGAATATTTGTATATAATGTTTTTCCTTCAAATTTATTTTTGGTAGCGTAGCAACGCGCGTAGGGTACAGCTAATAACTAATACAGACAAATTATGAATTGAATATATTTCCAATCCATTATTATATAAAATTTTGGCTTCCTGCATTCGTTCTCTTTATAAACTTTTACAAAGGCATATTTCATTTTACTCCTCTGTCCTCATAATTTTCATAAAAAAAGTATCCAAAGTTTTTTTGACAGGTCACTTGCGTTAAATATATTTTATAGATACTTGTAAAATTTCATGTTTTTCTCATCTTTTCAATTAACATCTACGTCTTTTTACCCTTAGTACTATTTGAACCTAAAGTATTATATAAGTACTCTATGTTAAACTATAAATTATTTCTAGAATTCTTGAAGAAAATGATGGCAGTGAATCGTCATGAAAAATTTATACAATGTACTGACGTATCAACAAATGACGCTCTTATCGACACGGGACCTCCTTTGGGTGCGTTTCAACGGCTACCGGTAAGTTTTATTTATTTTTTAATATTACAAATATCTATAAAAATTTAAAAATATACGAATTGAATTGAATTGAATTTTTGTTCATATTAATATTCATAATTTATATGTAAACCCAGGCTAAGCGAGTTCTTCTGTTTTAATAATAATTATTATTAGTGTCCCCGTAAATGCGTTAATAACGCATTGCGTAGTGATGTATATGTCACTTTATATAAATATAGATGTCAAATCATGGTAGTGTGTGTAACATTTATTTTATTAATTTAATATATTTTTATTCATTATTTTTACAAAATATAATCATTGTGCACTCCTTTGCTATATAAACTATAAGTGTGCCAAGTTTCATGCTCCTCCGTCCGCGTAATTTTCGTAAAAATGGGTCCAAAGTTTTTGCTTCACGTATTTATATATAGATTTACCTATACTTTGTTTAATATTGTCACCATGCTTTTGTTTTTACCCTCTTAACTCTAAATAATAAGATCAGGTATGTGGAACTGACAAAAAAATATTATCTCTCCCAAGTGGTACATCTACAACCATCGGTTAAACGCTGCCCTTGCGTCACGATGGCCTCTATAAATTTATACATACATACATACATACATACATAGGTTTACGCTATATCCCGCATATAGCAGGGTGGGCAGAGGGAACCTAGTGTTGAGACACTGCATTCTCCACTTTCCGCCGAATTTATTCAATTTCAAAAATAGGAGAAGGTTGTCGATTCGACTATACTTTTGTATGTATTTTTCATTTTTATAGAGTGAACCAATTTTGGTGATCCTTTTTTATATGTTAGCTAGTTCTATTGATGTGATCTAAATTAAATTTAGTAAAGACCAGTAGTTTTTGAGTTATTCGTAATAATATTACATTTTATTTCAAGTCGGTTTTCTTCTTTAATTTAAAATTTAAATTTCGTTGTAAAAAATTCCATCGATAGACTACGCACTACATTAACAAACGTTCCGTTAGGACCATGCACATTTCGACACCTTCTCTGCTAATTTACATATCGTAAGCTACAAAGTGATGTTTTTTAAAATGGTTTTAGTCTTTTCCAGGTTAATAATGAATTAATTTTTATATATATTATCAAATGTACTAATTTTCATTATTGTACTTGCAAAACTGAAATAATGATTGCAAGAAATACCATATCTCTTCTTTTATACAATTTATTTTCATACTGTACTTAAAATTGGTAACAAGCAATTAAGATATTTTAGTAAGAGGTGACGATATGTTATTTTTACAAACAATTAAATTTAAAAAATAATAACTCGTGGCGTTGAGTTCCGCTACTCAACACGCAATACCTCAATTTGGCGGAAATTGGGGAACGGAATTGTTGTAAGAGAACGGAGTGTCTTAACACTAGGTTCTCAGGTTCCCTCTGCCTACCCTGCTATATGCGGGATACAGCGTGAAGTTAAAAAAAACATGCTTTATTTTTTTCTTTATTAACTTCCCCAGTATTTCTATCTATTTGTACATGTAAAAAAATGCAATATACGAGTATCTAGCCGTCCAATTTGCTTGAAAGTTTGCACACATGTTCGGGCTCAGTGATTGGATTAGGCTATATTTGTACAGAGCGTGAATAAGTTAGTAAATCGATTTTTTTTTATCTTCACGCTGTACCTCGCAAATAGCAGGGTAGGCAGAGGGAACCAGAGAACCTAGTGTTAAGACACTCCATTCTCTTTCAACAATTCCGTTCCCCACTTTCCGCCAAATTGAGGCATTGCGTGTTGAGTGGCGGAACTCAACGCCGCATTTTGCCTTGTTACCAAACCCAAGAAATGAAAATACTAAATTTTACATTTCCTGGAGTGGGAATCGAACCCACAACCTGTCGCGTTTGCAGTCGCTCTCGACAGGCGTAATACGTGAAGAATATGCGTAGGGACACATTTTTAAGTAGTAAGTTTTATTTATAATTATTTTTGGTTTTTAAATATTGTTTCACCAGAAAGTGTTTTTTTTTTAATTTCATTAAGTCACTATATTACCAACCTACTCTATCACCTTAATACCAACGCCATTGTTTTTTTAAAAGTCATATTATTATTGTTCTGGCAGTTACGATATATAGATTAGATGAATAATATTTATTGTTATATCTATACAAACATTTTATTAGTTACCAGTATAAATAAAATGATTGACAGTCAACCTATACTCGCGGTTGAAACTATAGCTACGAACTACGAACTAGATCATGTCTTATATATTGAATATCGATTGTCCAAAAATAATCATCGTAATAGAGCTAAGCGCGGCGTTGAGTTCCGTCATTTAACATGCAATTTCGCAGCGGAAAATGGGGAACGGAATCTTAAAAGAACACAGTGTTTTAACACTGGTTCCTTCTGCGTACCTTGCTTTTTGCGGGATACAGCGTGAAGCTAAAAAACATCGTAGATAACCATATTATTTTTACTATTAGCTCAATATACTATACTTTGTTTTAATTAATATTTACAAACCATTAATCTTTCTTAAATACATATAGAAATGTCGTCCCATTTTGTGTGATAATTGACGTTTAAATTACTGAAAATTGAATTAAATAATTTGAATAACTTGTTTTTGTTAATTGTATTCGTATCACGCGCGTGAATAGGTTGATAAAGTCGACTTGCATATATATATATATATATATATATATATATATATAACTGTACTCTTTATATATATATATATTTACTTTCAACTTTTACCTTTGCATCCCGCATATAGCAGGGTAGGCAGAGGGGAACTCGAGAACCTAGTGTTAAGACACTTCGTTCTCTTTCAACAATTCCTTTCCGCCAAATTGAGGCATTGCGTGCTGAGGTGGCGGAACTCAGCTTGCGCTTTTACCTTGCAACCAAACGGGAAGTAGAAGCCACTAAACTTCACATTTCCTGGGTGGGAATCGAACCCACAACCTGTCGCGTTTACAGTCGCACGCTTGTGCCTCTGCGCCACGACAGGCATATAATATTTTTTAAATATTAGTAGGTGTTAGTGTTTGTTATATTTCTAGGCTGAATATATGTCTAAATCAAAATTTCATGCAAATCAAGCACTTTTTGGTAAAAGATAAAAGAAAGAAAGATATTTAAAAAACATAAGAAACAGATTTTACAGATATAGAATATTTAAGCTTAGGCCCAAAATATATCATTTTCGATTTATCATTTTATTAACGCCTATTAATATGCAAGTATGTCTTATGAATGAGTTATTTAATGTAGTTCATGCGTTTTCACTCTCATGCGAATTTAATGATAACAAAAAGAGCCCATTGTGGTATATTTACATATAAAATAAATTATTATTCGGCATCACTCTTCATCATCCATAGCATGGCAGATATAACGTAGTGTCATAACACTCCTTTTCATGCTTTCTACCTAAATTAAAGACTGCGAGTTAAACGGTTTGTTGTCTTACTAAAAAAGGAAATTAAGATAACTTAAATATAATAATATCCCTAAGTTGGAATTGAACCCAGAACCAATTGCCTTTTCAGTCAGATACTGTCTGATAGCCTCTAACAAAAGAAAGTAGAGAGTTATTTTTAGAATTTAAAAACGATACGATATCGTACCCGTTTTTTTATGATCAAAAATAGATACTGGCCATATCCAATTTATCATCCAGGAATAATTCAGTAGGTACCCGCTCATACATTTTAACTAAGGAAAATTCCTTCAAGATTGAATTTTTGAGAATATTTTGGTTAAAGGTATGCAAGATATTCAGTAATTTCTATAATACTTATTTGTTTTTTTTTTTATTTTTATATTAAAGGTCATCGTGGCGTAGTAGTCCGTCCGTCTGTAAGCGCGATAGTTCTGGTTTCGATTCGTACTTGAGTAAATGATTATATATTAATTATTACATTTTCTCGCTCTGGCAAGACAACGAGCGGCGTTAAGTTCCGCCAATCAACGCGCAATGTATAGAATTCGGATAGACATTGCGGCAAAAAACGTGAAATTATTATTTATTTTCGGTTTTTAATGCCTTTTATTGATAATAAAAGAGAATTTTTCAATTAATGTCTTAGCGATATTGCCTATATTTGTAAATATTTTCCTAAAATTATGACGAAATAGAGGTTGCCATCTAAATTTTTGACATAACTAAGTTAATTCAAGAGAGACTCATCATATATTGAGTTGCATAAGGCATCAGGTTAAAGAAATACAGCACGTGTCAACTTTTTATTGATAGAAAACTTATAAGTGCGATCTAGATTCCAGACCGATTTACGTCTAGACTTAAGTACTAAAGGTAGACAGAAGATTATTACAGAATTGTATGTATCTAAAGTTGACTGTTCCTAAAGTACCTTTAAATATGTTTTTTTTTTATTTTGATTTGGTACAATATTTTTAGAGATATGATAATATACTCGAACGTTTTTTTATCTAATGTTTCTACCGGTTTCTCTTTATCAAAATTTCAATAACTATCTATTATGAATTAAAATATGAATGAATGTATAAAAAAAATAAAAACGGAAAAAGTAACTAATTAATATATAGCGCAAACAATCAAATAATATTATTAAATATTACCTATATATTTTACCTCCATATAAGCTTCATCGTTTTGAAGGTTACAAACAGAGAAAGCTTTGCAATAAGTTAACTTTTCTCTCTAATCCGCCGATAAAAAAATGCGCGCTTTTGATTTTCTTTACCTGCAAATATATTAAAAAAACAGACATTTCCCCGACAAGAAGTCGAACCCAGAACTACACAAATCAATCGAACACTATCATACATACTTACATAGCTTCACGCTGTATCCCGCATATAGCAGGGTAGACAGAGGGATTCTAGTGTTAAGTCACTCCGTTCGCCACTTTCCGCCGAGTTGAGGCATTGCGTGCTGAGTGCCGGAACTCAACGCCGCGCTGTGCCTTATTACCAAATCCAAGAAATGAAAAAATCCTTTTTCTGGAGTGGGAATCGAACCTACAACCTGTCGCACGCTTGTGCCTCTGGGTCACAACAGGCGTTGCGAACACTATCAATAGGCAATAAGAGAAATTACTAATAAACTTTACTCATATATAATAATCAAATATTATGACAATGGCTTCCAATTACATGCACCTAAAAGAATGAGGAATGTTTATAAGCCAACTGACACGGATAATATCGAAATTTGTATAAACTATTCAATATATTATACGAATGTCTGTCTTGTAACGTGACTCTATGTAACGATAACATGTGAAAATTAGCAATATATTGTTTGGATGGGCACTTCATTGGTATTCTATACTATTTATACTATACTAGTTGTATCCCGTGACTTCGTTTTCGTGGACTAGGAATCGCGAAATTTTGAGAAATCCTGTCGTTGATTTTCTTGCAGTCCTCAAGGAGCCTACATACCAAATTTCAGCTTTCTATAACCAGTCTTTTCTCGTGTTCGTTCTCTGTCTGTCAGTCACTACTTAAATATATAAATTGCAGTTATTAAAATTATTTAATTAAGATGAAATTAATGAGAAATGGAAATTTGATCTAAATTGTGTATTCACAATATAATAAAAATATATAAAAGCAGTTTCACGTTTTTCCTACATTTCGGGTAGTTAGGGAGGACCTACTTTCAAGACACTCCGTTCGCAAGTTGAATCATAACTATTAGAAAAACTTCAAAGTAAGCTTATTAGAATTAGTATAAATATGTAGGTAGGGAAAAATAAAACATCCTGTATTTATCTCATAGTATGTAATTAAAAAATAATAATAATAAAATTAAGATATAAAAAATCTCTGGTTATGCGAGAGGGATAATGGGTCATATTAAAAAAAAAAAACACTCCGTTCGCCGCTTTCCGCCGAAATTCGACATACGTCCGAATTGCGTGTTAAGTGGCGGAACTCGACGTCGCACTTCATCTTAGATCTTTTATTTAGGTTTAGAACTTCAAATTTATTCATTTTTTTTTATATCTTCACGCTGTATCCCGCATATAGCGGGGTAGGCAGAGGGAACCAGAGAATCTAGTGTTAAGACACTCCATTCTCTTTCAACATTTCCGTTCCCACATTCCGCCAAATTGAGGCATTGCGTGTTGAGTGTCGGAACTCAACGCCGCGCTTTACCTTGTTACCAAACCCAAGAATGAAAATACAAAATTTTACATTTTCTGGAGTGGGAATCAAGCCTGTCACGTTTTCAGTCGCACGCTTGTGCCTCTGCGCCACGACAGGCGTTATTCATTCTTTTGAGTATCAAATTCTTGTTTTCAGTATCAAATTCATGTTGTCATATAAATTCAGTTACCTTTTGAGTTCCAAATTTATTTATGTAACTTAAAATTCATCTTTTGATTTTTAAATTCACCCTTTTGAAGGGACGAAAAGTATTTTAATATATGAATTCGTAGTTCATATGAATTAATTTAAAATAGGAAAACATGGATTTGACGATTCAAAAAAGAATTTTAGAGTTTAAAACCTATATTGCCTGTCGTATCGCAGAGGCACAAGCGTGCTACTGTAAACGTGACAGGTTGTGGGTTTCCCACTCTAGGAAATGTTAGTATTTTCATTTCCTGGGGTTGGTAACAAGGCAAAGCGCTGCGAAATAAAGCAATCCTTGGTATTAAATATAACTATATTGCTTATTAATCGTTATAAAAAGTTGAAGAGTGTACTAGGACTAAGAGTGGATTTGTCGAAACTTCTCCGAAATCGGAAAACTATGAAATTTTACATTATATAGTCTATGCAAATGAAGTCACGGGATACGGTTAGTTTAAGAATAAGGATGCTACGTATTTATAGAGATTATGTTTTTATTGTTTTGCCATTGTCATTATGCACAATTATTTATCATTATTGAATTTTAACTCGCATCTATTGTATCGAAAAACGACAACTAACAAAACGCAACAAATAACATTATTACGAATAACTCAAAAACTACTCGTCAGATCTTAACCAAATTTAAATGGTTACATCAAAAGCAGTAGCTATCATATAAAAAAGAATCATCAAAATTGAATTATCCACAATTTTTTTTCCTTTTTTTTATTGATGAAGGATATCAAACGAGCAGAAGGACCACCTGTTGGTAAGTGGTCCTTCGCCCATGGGCATCTACAATAAGAGTTGTAATTACATTACCGATCTTGTGTTCAGATAGGAGGGGGAGGAAATAATGTAGTGGTGGCGGCAGTTCGCCATCGGAACCACCACATTCTGGGGAAAGGATGGGTGGGAATAGGGAAAAATCCGACATTACATGTCATCGAACCGAAACACACCATTAGGTACTTGGCGGTTCGTCTTTGACATGATAGTGGTCGCGAGCCAGTCAGGGGACGAACCTCCTACCACCAAACTACTAGGATACCCGGCTCTTACGGGACGCTACCAAACGGCGGAGGGGAATTGTATTTTAACCCCGTCCTCTCACAGGGAAAAACATTATGCGATAACATGCGTTAAAAAATACAGTCGAACTGATAACCTCCTTTTTGAAATCTGTTAACAAATATTTCAACTGCGCCATAGTGACAAAAAACATATTTATTTAAAAATAATTATTCATTCAACCATTTTTTTTAGTAAAGTGCAATTGAATTATTTTTCGAGATAACGTTTTAATGCCAATTTCAAGGTCAGCCCTTCTTAACAATAAAATGGCAATGCCGGAAATTAAATTTGTAACGATTCTATTTACTTTTTGAGTGATTGAAATGTCTGAATCTAATTTCCGCTGTACAAAAATATATAAAATTATTATTGACGTTTTAAAAGGCAACCTTTTATAGCATTTGTTCACGATATTTTGCAAATCATTATACGAGAATTACGTGAAGGACAAGTTTTGACCAGTTCTTTCGAACACTATGCGAACTGAAAAGTATGTAATTTGGCATAGTTAAAGTTTACGTGGGAAGGAGTGCAGAAAGCCAATATTTTTAATAATATATAAGAAAAACATAAAGATAATTAAACAAATGTTACACACACTACCATATTTTCACAAGCATTTTTGTATAAAGTGACATGTAGGCGTTACTAAGGAAACGTATAGTTTACTCGTTAGAAACTGTATGAATAGTCTTTTATCTAGAAACAATACATTGTATTGTATGTGTTTATTTTTCTGATATTTAAGATTTAGGCGAATTTATATGATCTTTCTAATAGGCTTAACATAGATTTGATCGTCTATGTGTTAAATAGGATTTTTTTTTAATTTTACGCTGTATCCCGCATATAGCGGGGTAGGCAGGGGGAACCAGAAAACCTACTGTTAAGACACTCCATTCTCTTTCAACATTTCCGTTCCCTACTTTTCGCCAAATTGAGGCATTGCGTTAAATAGGTGACGTGGTGAAAAAAAATGTCCTTTTCTTTTCTTGTTTTTATAAAATAAGAACAATGACTATATTTATAATTGCGTTATACATTTTGAAAGACATAAAAATTAGGTATACGAGTACTTATATTCATCTTCTATTCTTTTTTTTTTTTCTCTTTCAGGACGAAACGATTCTATCAGTAATGAAATATTTGGACATGCAGTCGCTATGTCGATGTGCTCAAGTTAACAAACATTTTAGTAGATTGGCCTCGGATGCAATACTCTATAGGAGTATCGACTTGAGGCCGTACTGGCATTGTGTTAGATCTGAGGTATGTGTATATTTTATATTTGATTTAGGGTGTATCCGATTAACTCTGAAAATCGGGCATTTCTCATATTTATCATTCGGAAACGTGTGTTTCTTTGTAGCAGTTATTTTTTTTTTTTTTTTTTATTGATAACGGACGGCAAACGAGCAGAAGGACCACCTGATGGTAAGTGGTTACCTTCGCCCATAGACATCTACAACAGAGATATTGTAGATGCGTTATAACCCTAGAGGATACTGATGGAAGGGGGACAATGTAGTAGTCCCACTATCAGAACCACCACATTTTTGGGGGAAAGGATGGGTGGGAAAGGGAAAATCTGGCTTACACAATATGCCATCGAACCGGAACACATCATTAGATATTTGGCGGTTCGTCTTTGACATGATAGTGGTCGCGAGCCAGTCGGAGGACGAACCTCCTACCACCTAACAAAATGCTATTCAAATGTTGAATGCAACTGACAGGGAAAGGGGTATTAAGGTAGCCGTTAACTGAATGTGACCAGTGGGATATATAAATAGAGGACCATACAGAATTCTTTTGATGATTAGAATCGAGAAGTTAGCTGAATATACCTTACTTAATAATTATAATGTTTATAAATAATCATAAACTTTATATGGTGCTTATTATGTTCAGATGAATATTGAAAATATAGAAAAGAAAAGAATTATGAAAAAAATTGTATAGGCTTTAAATTGAAGGAGTATCAGTCAATATATCATAGAAGACAATAAAATGAATATACATACAATACCAATATTTAGTTATATGTATTAGTTAATACTATTCTTTTCATTTTTTTAATTCTAAAAAGATTTTTTAACAAGAAGAAGATAATTCGCGTATATGTTATTATTGGGTGTACTCATATTATTCCTGTGACCACGGACTACTGTGAAGTGTTTGAAACGTTGGTTTTCCTCCTTGTTGGTTGGTTCTCCTAACTAACTGAACATGTACGCCGGTTAAAATGGTTTAATTTTAATATGTGTAAAAGTAGCAAAATCAAAAGATCTTAACCAAAGAGATAGAGTAAGGTAACTTGCTTATAAATTCTGATTCCTGATGTAAAACACTTGTTCTAAGGACGTATTGATTATCACTTTTTGTAGAATTAATGTTCTAAATACAATGCCACGATTTTATAGAATACTTAATTAAAATTTATAAGGTTTTGTATGTGATTAGCTTCATAGTTTTCACGCTGTATCCGCATATAGCAGGATAAACAGAGAACCTAGTGTTAAGACCTTGCGTTCCCACTTTCCGCCGAACTGAAGCATTGCGTGCTGAGTGGCGGAACTCAACGCAGCGCTTTGCCTTGTTGCCAAACCTAGGAAATGAAAATACTAAAGTTTCACATTTCCTGGAGTGGGAATCGAACCCACAACCTGTCGCATTTACAGTTGCACGCTTCTTATGTCTCCGCGCCATTGAAGCGTTAAATATATAGATAAAGAAAGACTATTCCGTATATGTAGTTTTAAATCGTGCATTATTTTAATTCTTAGACTGAATTTTATGTCAATTTTATAGAAATATAAGTGTAAATACTGCTACTGATTTCCCCATCCCATTTATATTTTGTTAAAGTCGACAAGTAGTTTTTGAGTGCTTCATAGTAATTGTACTTTTTACCCGATTGTTAAGAGAAGGACAGGTTATGTTTTTTGCGCGTATCATATATGTTTGTAATATTCTTCATTATCTCATATCTTCCAAACCCCTGGGCTACTGGGCTGGTATGCTCCAAGTGTTCTTGGATATGTGACGTCACACTTAATTCAATATGGTGCCCTTTAGAAGTAGGTACGTTATGAATAAAACAAAAAATCGTTGATGGCTACCGTGTGTGTGGTATACGCAATGAAAGGTCTTAATTGGAAGGTTTAAAGGTCCTAAATTTCATTCGTTAATAATTTAATTCAGTCAGGTTTTTTTGTTCTTTATAATTATGTGTTATTAGTGCATTTTATTTGAAATCGGTTTTCTTTTTTTGTTCGAGTTTTAATTATTTTCATGTCACATATTTATTTATGTATTCTTACAGGTTCTACTAACACTTTCAATGCGATGTAAATTCCTTCAGAAGTTGGATCTTTCATGGTGCGGCAGTCACTGTATGATAAAAAGCCAATACGTAGTCAAGTAAGTTAATACATTTAATTATATTTAAATGTGTATTTTTTTCAATTTTGTTGTAACACTGTCCCCCCCACTTTCTGTTCGTCACACTTTGTCTTTGAGTGGGAATCGAACCCACAACCAATCTTAAGGATATTTAGACGGTGTCCCACCGCACCATAATTGACATTTATTCAAGAGCTCAAGATGGTTTATATATGTGTATTAACATGCTGTTGTAACTTGTAGTTATCTGAAGATATTTTTTTTTCTTATACTTGCATCATGTTAATAACTATAATTATCTATTGTGTCTAAATAATAATTATTGAAACAATTATGGGATACTGAATAAAATTTACTGCGATATGACGATGTGTGTGGGTTCAAATTCATTCATATTTCAAGAGATTGCTTTTGTTTATTTAAAATAGTTTTAGTTAAAAATTGGTCTTTTTTTGCTTTTTGGTCATAAAGGACTATTAATAAAAGGTTATTAATAAAGGTCACTATTAATAAAAGGTTGCCTGTAAGAGATTACTTTTAGTGATAAGGCCGCCTTTTGCCTAACTTTTACTATAATGTGAAATCTTTCTTACTTTTTATTTGTAGCAATAAAGAGTTTTTATTATTATTATTAAAGGCCTGTCGTGGCGCAGAGGCACAAGCGTGCGACTGTAAACGCGACAGGTTGTGGGTTCGATTCCCACTCCAGGAAATGTAAAATTTAGTATTTTCATTTCTTGGGTTTGGTAACAAGGCAAAGCGCGGCATTGAGTTCCGTCACTCAACACGCAATGCCTCAATTCGGCGGAAAGTGGGGAACGGAATTGTTGAAAGAGAATAGAGTGTCTTAACACTAGGTTCTCTGGTTCCCTCTGCCTACCCTGCTATATGCGGGTTACAGCGTGAAGTTAAAAAAAAAAAATTAAAGGCATAGTGGTGCGACGTGTAAGTGTAAATGCAATTAGTTTTGGGTTCGATTACCAGTCGGGCGAATGATTATGTTTAACTTATTATTATTTCTCGGTTCTGCTAAGCTACAAAAAAGTAGCAAGTACTATTTGTATGTATTAAAGGATTTTACTCTTAAAAAGTTATATTAATAATTGTTTCAGGCTTTTGAAAGAGAGCGGAACTGAATTAACACATTTACGAATGAATTGTTGCAAATTCGTTGATAATTCAGTGCTAAGAGCTATAGTTGACACTTCGCCTAATTTACAAGGTTTGTATGATTTTTATATGTAGGTTTGGAACTTGATATTTATCAATGCAATAGATTATTTAATTAATAATATATTAATAACAATAAACTTAGATAAAAGGAATTTATATGTAAAAAAAATCATCTAAATTCATCCAATTCAAAGTAGTTATTTGCATTTTTAAACTATTTCCTTATTTCATGATAAAATGAGTATAAAAATTATAACAGTGAATATTTAGAACCTCACGCTCTTCAACAGTAAAATAATTTTTCCTCAATAATTTTCATTTCTTAGAATATTTTTTGCTTGATTAGCTATAAAAGTAATTTAAATTTAAAGCAATTTAATAATTGATTTTATTTCCTCTGTAGATGTTTTCGCAAATACCTGTTTCTAAATATCTTTCTTATCTCATGTATGTGATTAACACCAGTTGCATGCGAATATTCGAATCGAAAAAAAAAAAAAACTACGAATAACTAAAAAAAAAATACAAATAATTCGAATAAATCCGAAGTATTCCATTCGATACGAATAGTTACTAAATTCGAATTATTCAACTTATTTATAATTGTATATTTTCTTTTATTTCCCATAGAATTATGCCTCAGGTCAGTAGTAGACTGTTCGGAATGGTCGTGCCTATCGAGTCTCACTAAACTTAAAAGACTGGACGTATATAGAACTCATATAACGACTGCAGCGGTTGTTTCTATAATATGGTCGAATCCAGGCTTACAGCATCTTAATCTTGGTAAGTTATATTAATTCTACAGAATATAATAGGCTATAAAGAATATTTTGCTTTAATTTTTGATGACTCAATAGGAACCTGATTATATCTTCAACCAAGGAGAGGAGAACGAGAAGAAAGAAGCCATCGTCGCGCAGTGGGGCAGTGACTAATCGCGATTGGTTGTGGATTCAATTCCCACAAGGGGAAATGGTTATTTTTAAAATACATTAATTTCTCTGATCTGTTAAGTCACAGCGCGGCGTTAAGTTACGCAACTAGACACTCATGTTTTGAATTTTGGGTAGAAAGTGGATTATCTTGACAATAGGTTCTCTCTGCTTTTCCTGCTTATCGACATAAGAAGCTAACAAAAATAATTTTTGTATCTGCAGTCTTCGTCAAGCCTCACTGTCCAAGTAGTAAAATGTAGTTTTACTTTAAGTTTCAATATATCCTATAAAAAATTCCTTTTTTTTTCAGGGTCTTGTAAAATGATATCAAGTATGGACGATGTGGCCATGGCTTTAGGTGCCAATTGTCCAAATTTAGTATCCGTTGACTTCTGGAAATCATATTCTTTGACAGCTGTAGGATTAAGAGCCCTGAACAATTGTAGGAATTTGCAAGAGTTGGACGTGGGATGGTGGTAAGTTGATTTATAAAGATTTTGTTATCTTATTTATTTTTAATTTTTTATCGAAATTCCATTTAATATCAACACTAGATGCAGCCCCTGACTTTGTTCATATGGGTGGCAAAAATGATGTTTTATGTTTTATATCTTTAACACCTGTCGTGGCGCAAAGGCACAAACGTGCGACTGTAAACGCGACAAGTAGTGGGTTCGATTCCCACTCCAGGAAATGTAAAATTTAGTATTTTCATTTCTTGGGTTTGGTAACAAGGCAAAGCGCGGCGTTGAGTTCCGCCACTCAACACGCAGTGCCTCAATTCGGCGGAAAGTGGGGAACGGAATTGTTGAAAGAGAATGGAGTGTCTTAACACTAGGTTCTCTGGTTCCCTCTGCCTACCCCGCTACATGCGGGATACAGCGTGAAGTTAAAAAAAAATAAAAAAAGGAAGTTAATTGTTGTTACGACATTTTGTTTCAATGGTAATTGAGAAATTTTATCAGAGAATTATATCGTCAGATGCTAACCTACTGCGACACGATGGTCTTTCGAATTAACTTTTTTTTAATATTTTCATTATTTCTTTTATTATTTCAGTCTTCAAGCAGGTGGTTCAGGAGAATGGTTATCTTCTCTCTCTGGCGGAGAATTACGGAAGCTTTTCCTTGGTGCGTTAAGAGGAATATGTGATAGGGATCTAAGGGCTTTGTTACCGAAAGCTACTAAACTGGCTCAGTTGGACTTGCTTGGAGTTAGGGCGGTCACACCTGACATATGTTCTGAGTAAGTAAAAATATTTTATATACGTATATAATGATTGCTACTGAAGAAAAGTTTATAGTTTATTAATGTGCGGCGTTTAGTTCCGCCATGAAATGTAAATAAAATTGGGTGTCAAGTGAAAACGGGGCTATCATTAGATCTTTTTTGTCTATGATTGACGTAGTTAGAAATATGAAAGCTTGTGAGCATAAATTGATATATATTCTTTTTTATTTAAAAACTGCTGAACAGATCTAGATGAAACTTTATATAAATATAAAGTTTTTATAATAGAACTACACTAGACTCTAATTTTTCCAGGCCCAATATTATTAGGCCTTAATATAAAGCGATTAGTATATATATATAAATTATTGAATAATTTGTAAGTCACTATTTCCCTTTACAGAATTTTAGCGGAGTGTCGTCAGCTCAGATTGCTAGACGTTAGTTTTTGTGACCAGATATATGAAGCACAGGTAGGTTTTTTTTTTAGCTTCACGCTGTATCCCGCGTATAGCAGGGTAGACAGAGGGAGAAACTAGCAACCTAACACTCTGATCTCTTTTTTTCGTTCCCCACTTTCCGCCGAATGAGACATTGCGTGCTGAGTGGCGGAACTCAATGCCGCGCTTTGACTTGTCGCCAAACCCAGAAAATGAAAACTACATTTCCTGGAGTAGGAATCGAACCCACAACCTGTCGCATTTACAGTCGCACGGTTGTGCCTCTGTGCCACGACAGGCGTTTTATAAATACAATCTAAATTAATTATAATAATAATACATATTAATAAAAGTTTTATAGATAAAAAAGTATAATATTGTTTAGTACATAATTCTGGGTTCGATTTCCGATATGGTATTTTTTTTAGTATTAGACATTGATGTCATAACTTAGATAAATCTTATGTATTAATATACTCAAATTAAAATTTAATTAATAGTTTGCAAGCAAAAAATTATAAATTTTAAAATGAATTTTAAATGAGTATTTAATCTTTTTTTTTTTCAGGTACTTGAATGGCGACAACAATATCCTCATGTTAGTATAAAACGATCTTTTCAATCGGCAAATTTAACAACAGCACCAAATGCCCTGTTTTTGGCTCCAAGTCTAGAATAAATCGAATAAATTTGTAATTCGATACAAATCGCTAAAGTTTAAAATTTAAATCGATTTTTTATCGATTGTTTTATACATGGTGTTCAAAAAAATAAAATCTTGACTTCATAAATGAAATAAGTTTATGCTATTTTTTTTTTTAAATATTGTCGATTTATATTTTAAATGGATTCATATAAAAAAATATTATTTATGTTACGTTGTATGTATAAAATTAGAACCAATAAAAAAGGTTTAATTTTTT
The DNA here is from genome assembly GCA_033558755.1 of Philaethria dido. NCBI lineage: Eukaryota > Metazoa > Arthropoda > Insecta > Lepidoptera > Nymphalidae > Philaethria > Philaethria dido. Next base: position 93,146 of record JAKGSA010001032.1, on the reverse strand, counting down.
TTTATATCAAAGCTTTAATAATGATATTTAATTGGACTGAAAAATCATACTTTTAAGAAAATTGATCTGCTATAGTATATGCTTGTAGTTGAAATTAAATAAGAAACTTGAACCAAGTTATAATATATCGAAAGGTTTATGCATACGTGTAATGTATACATACTAATATATATGCTATATTGATATGACGTAAGAAAGAATAAAATGAAACTATAATATCGAATAAACCATACATTAAATAATCAAAAATGACCAAGGTACTAAAAATTAAATTTGCAAAAAATGTGTGGAATTTTTCACTATAGATAAGTAGTTAAGACTAGAAGCTCTTGTATCCTAGAGACGTCGGATAAAATATTTTCCTTTATTAACCCTTTCGCTACCAGCGTCACATATATGTGACGACCCGATTTTCTTTTTCGTCACAAATATGTGACGGGCGTTCATTACCAGTTGATGACAATAGTTTGTTCCAGATCGTACCGTTCATAGATGGGTTATGTTATAAAAGAATAAAATAGATACAGGGTGTTAGTGGTTTGGCGATAATTACTTTTTTTTACATCTGGGCGTCACATACATCCTACAACAATTAATGACAATTGATATAATAATAAAATAATGAAACGTCTGTCGTGGCGCAGAGGCACAAGAGTTTGACTGTAAACGCGACAGGCTGTGGATTCGATTCCCACTCCAGAAAATGTAAAATTTTCATTTCTTGGGTTTGGTAACAAGGCAAAGCGCGGCGTTGAGTTCCGCCACTCAACACGCAATGCTTCAATTCGGCGGAAAGTGGGGAACGGAATTGTTGAAAGAGAACGGAGTGTCTTAACACTAGGTTCTCTGGTTCCCTCTGCCTACCCTGCTATATGCGGGCTACAGCGTGAAGTTAAAACGTCTGGGCTGTGGTGGCGATTTGTTTCCTGAGGCCCTGGTAGCGAAAGTGTTAAGTATATGGAATTTTAGAACGATATTACATGAAAACCGAAGAAATTTAATATTGGTGATTTAATATTTTCTGTTTTTTTTAATTGCTTAAATACAATTACGATCTCTCCATATAAATGCCAAATTTTTATATTATAATATTTTATTTTAAAAATTATTTATACATTTACTTAGATGAAGACTGACTGATATTGATTTTCAATTATATTGAAAAAAATTTCTTTCGTACACTGACTGCACTGATTTTGTGTTTGTTATCATTATAGTTCAACTGGGCTTATCATTAAGCGATCTGTTAAAATTACTAACTGGCTTATTATACCATAACTTTAAATTACTCATGAGAACAATATTTTTTTAAACAATCTTTTTTTATTCAACATTCTATGTATATATGCGTGGATTGTATAAAAATATGGATTCCGCTATTTTATAGCGGCAGCCTTTGTTCATTGACAACGATTACTCCTAATTCTATATAAACTCAATTTGGCATTGGCGGGTCATATTTAACTTCTTATAAGTTAAGTATTTGATCCAAATTTAATAATAAACGGGACAAGTTTAATAAATGCTTGTAGGGTGCATTCGGGTAATTCCGAAAATCGGGTAGTTCTAATATTTATCATTTCACGCGGCAATATTTAATGCTCTGGCCATATTCAGGTAACCTTAATGGTTCTACCTTAATACCCTTTCCATGTCAGTTTCATCTAACATATGAACATATATGTCTTCGAAAAAATTTTTAAAATTCGGAATTAGCTCAGTTCACCCTAAATATATGTAGCTTATTAAATATATGTATTTAACACATATTCAATGACATGACAATAAAAAAATGATAGACAAGAGGTTTGCCTTTCTAAGTAACAGAAGGAATTAATATGTGAATTCAATGTATGTTTTAGACCGAACGTATGTTTTTTTTTAATAAGAGTGTTCTTAATATCCTCCAGTTCTATGTACGTTGATAAAATTTGTAAAATATTGGTAACTTTATAGATAAAAGTTTTAAATATATAATTTATAACGCCTGTCGTAGCGCAGAGGCACAAGCGTGCGACTGTAAACGCGACAAGTTGTGGGTTCGATTCCCTCTCCAGGAAATGTAAAAATTTATTATTTTCATTTCCTGGGTTTGGTAACAAGGCAAAGCGCGGCGTTGTGTTGCGCCTGAGTGGCGCTGAAATGTGGCATTGCGTCCTGAGTGGACGCAATGCCACATTTCAGCGGAAAGTGGGTAACGGAGTGTCTTAACACTAGGTTCTCAGGTTCCGTCTGCCTACCTTGCTATATGCGGGATACAGCGTGAAGCTAAAAAAAATAAAAAATAATTAAATAAATTACATTAATTATAATTCCATTTTCATAGAATCATAATTATATTAAAACGTACAATTAGATAAAACGAACAGAAATAATTGGCAAAGGAATATGCATTGTTTGAACTGTTCAAATATTTTTTACAACAATTTATTTATGCTATCATTACTAAGTTATAAAACATAGGCTATAAAACATTAAAAAAAGTTTTTATATATTAAAACTTTATATTAAATATTGTTTTTAAATATACTCGTACACCAATGATATAACATATTATGCGAAGTCGAAATACAAGTCATTGATTTTAAAAGTGAGACAATTCCATTTTGTAAAAAAAAATATTTAAAGCTGAATCTTTATTACAAATTAATATAATTTTATGTTTTTATTAAAAAAGAAGCAATTACATAAAATGGAGTTGTCTCACTTTCAAAATCAACGGCTAATATAATGAATTGTTCAAAAACAGTTAACGAAGGCTGCTATATGTCAATTAAAAATCGTCCAACGAAGTAATTATGTACTAGTACAATAGTTTTTTTTTGGAAAATTGCATTTCAGCAATTCATAAGTATATATATTTTGAATTTGTGAAATGATTTTTTTTTTTGATGAAAAATATTTATTCCGTGAAATAAGTAATATTTAGAAACGTTTGGTAACAAGTCAAAAGCGCGGCGTTGAATTCCGCCACTCAGCACGCAATGCCTCATTTCGGCGGAGAGTGGGGAAAGGAGTGTCTTAACACTAGGTTTCCTCTGCCTACCCTGCTATATGTGGGATATAGCGTGAAGCTATGTATGAATGTTAGAAACGTATACTTTTTTCAAATAACTTGCTACTAGCTTATAAGAATTTTGATTTAGCTCGATAAGAACATATAGCTTAATTGGCAAGAACATGGATGGATTCCATAATCGGGTACGAATACTACCCTAAAATTTTCATACGTTTCTAAATATATTACATACATACATACATACATACATACATAGCTTCACGCTGTATCCCGATTATAGCAGGGTAGGCAGACGGAACCTAGTCTTAAGACACTCCGTTCCCCACTTTCCACCGAATTGAGGCATTGCGTGCTGAGTGGCGGAACTCAACGCCGCGCTCTGCCTTGTTACTTGTTTTGCTTTGCTTTGTCTAATTGTATTAATTATCTTAAATGTGCAAATAACAATTTAAAATATATATTAAATTAATCTTTTTTTGACTATATTTACATTTACGACATTCTTTCATTGGATGATATATTTTGCTCATATTTTTACAGAGCTTTATAATTATCCCTTATGTTTATCTTTTCACCAAATATCGTACTACAAGTATCATATATATACCTTTTCAAAGACATATATTTTGTCAATTAATAGTTGTCATTTGTAGACAAAAAGGACTTATGTTCTTAGACTCCATTTTATCAGTTGAAATGTATGACCGATGATTGTGATTGCACCTAAATTTTATTTGAGGAAAAGTACGTACTATGACTATATATTATTATTGCTATTAATAATATGTTAAATTGGCTAGCTATAGTACGTCGTGTACCATTCATAGGAGAAAGAAAACTAGGAAAGTAAAAAAGAATTAGAAATCAATCTTAATAAATCAATATCGATATCAGAAATTGAAATTTTTATAGTCAATTATTATAATACTGTAAGTATGTATTTATATATTTTTGTAAAAGAATAAATAAGTCAATAAAATTATATATTTATAAAGTACATTTTAACTGATTTTCATATATATTTCCATATTTTGAATGTAAAACATAATTTTTTTTTTCTGTCCGAATATCGGGAAATCCTCTTATTTTTATTATGTAAGCTTATAAGCTAACTATAGTTATTGATGCTAAATAGAAAATATCCACGACGATGCTTAAGATCATTAAGTCTAACCACTATCATGATGCAAGGTAAAAAAAAAAGAAATAATTTAGTTATTTTTCTTAATTAATGGATGATTATTATATTACTCTGTTTTCACTGCCAAAACATATTTGTACTGCAATTATAACTTCTGTCAGTAAAATAATGAGATATTGAATATGAATCTTACAAACATTATTTATACCAGTGTTTCTCAACCTTTCTTTTCTTGTAGCTCCCTGGATTTTATATAACATTTGTATGGCCCCATTTTATTTTTTTAATGTATACAAGAAAAAACGAATTATAAAGAATTATTTTATTTCTAATAATAATAAATTTCAAAATATTCAAATGTGTTATCGGAAAAAATTAACTAAATACTTTACTTGACATGTCAAGCCCCCTTATTGGGGACTCCTGATTTAAAGAATTACGGCTTTATATCATCGAATGAGTGACAGTAGATGAATTATTTATATATATATATATGTATATATATATATATATATATATATTTTATTTTTATATATAATAATTTTTTTTTTTTTTTTTAATAAAAATACTGTATGATAAATAAGTTTTTGCTAAATAAATATCTGCTCCTATAGATCTAGTTTTAGATTATTTTTAGACTACTTGGCATAATATTAAATAAATATAATATTTTCCTAAATATACATTTATACCTATATTATGTGTTTTATTTTTGTAAAATTATTTTAGAATCTAATAAGGCTTCTTTTTATATAGGCTTATAACTTTGCTTATATGTAGGTGTTATTATCAATATAGTAATGTGATTCCCACTTTATCCAGTTCCCGCGTGGTAAGCAGAGGGAACCTATTGTCAACACACTCCATTCTCAGCTCTCCGTCAGAACTGAATGTAGAGTGGTGAAACTCAGTGGTTTCGTTTTATGAAAGCAAGAAAATGAAAATAACTAATCATATTCTCGAGTGGGAATTAAAGCCACAAGCCATGGCGTTCACAGTAAACCTGCTCTGATAAGTTTCGATGGTAAAAAAGGTTTTTTTTTTAACTTCACGCTGTATTTCGCATATAGCGGGGTAGACAAAGGGAACCAGAGAACCTTGTGTGAAGACACTCCATTCTCTTTCAACGCCTGTAGAGCAGAGGCACAAGCGTGTGACTGTAAACGCGACAGGTTGTGGGTTCGATTCCCACTCCAGGAAATGTAAAATTTAGTATTTTCATTTCTTGGGTTTGGCGACAAGGCAAAGCGCGGCGTTGAGTTCCGCCACTCAACACGCAATGCCTCAACTTGGCGGAAAGTGGGGAACGGCAAAATAGTTTATAATATAATACTAAGTTACTATGGAAAAAAGAATAAACAAAAAAAGGATACAGACCAAGAGTCTGTAGTGTGATAACACTAGGTTCACTTTTTTATTAAATAAAATAGAGTAACGTCTGTTGTTGCGCAGAGGCACAAGCGTGCGACTGTAAACGCGACACGTTATGGGGTCGATTACCACTCCAGGAAATGGACCGCACTGTACGTCGCAAACTTAAATATCATCCACACCATCTGGATGTGGCTTTCCAGTACTGTGCGGTTTCGTAGGAATTTCCTATTCAAATTCAAGTCGATACGAAATGGGTACCTTCAAAAAGCGCGCCTACTCCCACCTCAATGGCCGGCAGCGCACCTGTAGCTCCTCTGGTGTTATATGGGGCCGTGGGCGGCGGGGATCACTTACCATCAAGTGCCTTGTCCTTTTTATAAAAAAAAAAACAATGGAAATTTTTATTTCCTGGGTTTGGTGACAAGGCAAGGGCAGCGTTGAGTTCCGCCACTCAGCACGCAATGCCTCAATTCGGCGGAAAGTGGGGAATGGCGTGTCATAACACTAGGTTCCCTCTGCCTACCCTGCTATATGTGGGGTACTATATATGTAGCAATGGGATATATTGCTAAACACTTCATTTTACCATAGTTTTTGAATTGTGTTTGCTGTTGAAGACTATGTGAAACATCTAATAATTATGAAATGGTTGAACTGGATGTCGATGCTCTCTTTGCTGAATTTTTTCTTATTTGAAATTTCTCTTTAAGAAAATTATGAACCCGATAAAAAAAATTAATGAAAAAGAAGGCTTTGGTTAATACCTATACCTACAAAATACAATAAAAAAATATGCACTAATAACCACATTGCTATCCTAAATCAGTTATTTGTCAAATTGCATAATACAATTTTACTGTTATCGCGATTCCGATGACACTGTTAATGAACGATTATTTAAATTGATATTAAATCTGATTTTATAATGTTATTTTTTTAATTCATTAATAGATGTATGGACAAATGTTTCGGTGATAACAATAAGATATGCTGAATGTGTTGTTTTCACAAAACAATTTAAAAAGCTCTTGGTTTAAGAATTAAAACGAAATGTGGTAAAGACGTAGGCATAAATAAAGTTAAGGGAATTAGACTATCATTACGATGGAATAAAATTACTATCATTTTTTTAAACGTGAGGAAATTACGGATACATATATCGAGGAAGGTTTCTTAATAAAATTTATAAGCATATGAATATATATTTATTAAATTATGTATATGGTTGGTACTAGATAGATTTAAAAAAATATGTATAGGGTACATAAAAGACGTATTTATACATACTAGTGTCCCCGTTGACGCGTTAACAACGCGTTGTCTTTAGCAATGTATATGTCCCTATATAAACATGGATGTCAAACCATGGTAGTGTGTGTAACATTTATTTTATTAATTAAATATATTTTTTATGAACTATTAAAAAAATATTAGCATTCTGCTCTCCTTCTCTATATAACTACAATTGTGCTAAATTTCATACTCCTCCGTTCGCGTAATTTTCGTAAAAAGGGGTACAAAGATTTTGCTTCACGTATTTATATATAGATTTTTGTCATACCTTAGTCTTGTAGTTATATTTTACTGAACACGACGAATGAGTTCATATTCCACTTGTGAACATATTTATATCTATTTTATTTTTGTTCTAACGTTGTCCAAATGTATTTAAATGAACGATAAAATGAGCTTATCACTAATTGTCATTTGATATTGTTCAATAATAATATTTTTTTAGCTTCACGCTTTGTTCCGGATTCTGCCCTTTCCGCACGAATTCGAGACTGCGTGTTGAGTAGCGGAACTCAACGCCGCGCTTTGCTGACCAGAATGGGGAAAATGAAAATTTAATTAATAAAAAGAAAATAATCCAAGTGTCGTGGAGCCACAACTGTAAACGCGACAGGTTGTAGGTTCGATTCCCAGCCTAGGAAAATGATTGATTCATTTCCTAAGTCTGGTAACAATGCAAAGCGCGGCGTTGTGATCCGCCACTCAGCCCGCAATGCCTCAATTCGCCGGAAAGTGGGGAAAAAAGTTTTTTAACACTAGGTTCTCAGGTTCCCTCTGCCTACCCTGCTAGCGGGATACCGCGTGAAGCAAAAGCGTGCAACAAAAATGATGTCAATATGTTTAATCATCATAATTATGTGAAAAAATATTTTTAAAATAAATATAAGATATTAGAAATAATTGAAATAATTATATACGGAAATGACAGTAGCTGAAAAAGTAAGCAGATTTGTAATTCCCTTATCATATTAAAAATTAAACACGAAGAAGCTTTGGATTGAGGCGGAACTTTGATCTCAGTTAGCTTAAAGTATTTATTTTCTTCAATATTTACTGACGGCTTACACATTTAATATTTAGAAGCTGAAAAAGTTTTGGCAATGTTTGAAAATAACAAATAAAAATTTTTGTTTTTATTAATTTGTCCCATTTCAGAAAATCGTAATTGAGTAATTGTTTAAGTAATTAAATGTTTTCTATTATTTCCTTTTTCCCTAATTAGTTTAGACAGCTTATTATTATTTTTTTTGGTTTCACGCTGTATCCCGCATATAGCAGGGTAGGGAAGGTAGGGAAGGGAGAGGGAACCCGAGAACCTAGTGTTAAGACACTGCATTCTCTTTCAACATTTCCGTTCCCCACATTCCGCCGAATTGAGGCTTTGCGTGCTGAGTGGCGGAATTCAACGCCACCCTTTGCCTTGTTATCAGACTCAGGAAATTAAAATACTAAATATGATTTAAAATTTACGTTTCCTGGAGTGGGAATCGAACCCACAACCTGTCGCGTTTACAGTTGCACGCTTGTACCTCTGCGCAACGACAGGCGTTATTATTCTTTTCATTACTAATATATACTAATTAAATATATAGTAATTAAACATAAGTAATAAAAAAATAATAATAAATTAGTCATTGGAGGCAAATGAGATAACATTTCTACTAAAATTATGCCTATCTGTCTGATGATCATATTAAGAATTTTCTTCGAAAATGAAAGTTCATAATCCTCCGGTAGAAATTTTACATACTTAATGTACTTATCTATAATAATAATGTATTAGAAAGAATAATTTATATTTATGTAAGAATTACACTAAATTAGTAAAATAAATATTGTATTATTAAATTAAATAAAATAAATGAAAAAAATATATTAATAAATATTCTATAGATACTGACTACGAAGACATATTTTCAAAAGTCAATAATTAAAAAATCTTACGTCAGATCTTAACAATTTAAATGGGACCATACAGAAGCACTAGCTATCATATATAAAAAGAATCATCAAAATTTTCATCATTCAGCAAAAAGCAATGCAATAACACACATTTTTTGAAGTTGGTTAAAAATATTATAATGATTAAAAATTTAATATTTGAATGAAAAGGGCTTATTATAAAAATTATAGTTGTTCATTTTAATTAAAAAAAGGTCATGATATTTGCAGAGGCTGGTTTTGTAAGATAAAAGGATTACTACATAAATGTTTAATTAGGACTTGTAGTAAGGAAAAGGTCCTTGGTGCAAAAGTGACTAGCCGCAAGAGGACTTGAGGAAAATGTATATATACATAATACATGTATTTCATTGTTTGCTTAGAATTTTAATTTTATAAAAAATAATGCCTTTCACTAACTTTGTAACAGGCGTGAATAAGTTGATAAGGCGACATGTGTATTATTTTTTCATAGGACTTACTTATTTAAAGAATAATTGAAAAGCTAAATGAATAAAATCTAGCCAAATAAATACTGTCAGGCGAATAAAGGTCTAATAAAAACAAAACTAAAAAGTATATTCAAGCCTGGTACGGAATTGATACTGTAATTTTTCAGTTCTTTCTCAGTAGATACATGTTAACTTACTACATGCAAGTTATAAAAACTTATAAGTTGTGACATTTAAATAATATAATATTTAAAATATGGGTTTTGCTCTTCTCGCGAATGCAGGTACATTTACTGTATTGAATCCTTTTTTTAGTGACACCGTTGTATTTCAGTATGAGACCAATTTGTCTATGTACATGGTATGGTATATGTGATCTTTTCTTCTCCAGTCTAATGTTAGATAAAGTAAGTTCCGCCTTTACGTTAGTCCTTGGTAAAAGCAGTTACATAGAATATGACCACGGCCCTGACCCTGAATAGCCGAATATTTACTACTTGCTTATAACAGGGTAGTCACAGAAAACCTATTGTTAAGACACTCCGTTCGCCGCTAGTACTTACTCTGTTATATTTTGTTACTGATTACTTTATAACTGTACCCAAGGGCCCCGGCATGTCTAAAGACGGCATTAGATAAAGTGTAACTTCGGTAATCTGATTCAGTCACTCATTTCGTCAATTTCTTTGCGCTTTACTGCTACTATTTTTTTTTATGGATAACCGATGGCAAACGAGCAGAAGGACCACCTAATGGTAAGTGGCTACTTTCGCCCATAGACTTCTACAACACCAGAGGTGTTGTAAATGAGTTCCCTACCTAGACGATATAGATGGAAGGGGAGGACAATGTAGTAGTTCGCTATCAGAACCACCCCATTCTGGGGAAAGGATGGGGTGGAATAGAGGAAAACCTGACTTATATGCCATCGAACCGGACCACATCATAAGATATTTAGCGGTTCATCGTTGACATGATAGTAGTCGCGAGCCAGTTAGAGGACGAACCTCCTACCACCAAACTACTGGGATACCCGCCTCTTACAGGACGCTACACTGCGGCGGAGGGGAATTGTATTCTAACCCTGTCCCTTCACAGGGAGAAACTTAAGTTAAACTACTTGTAACAATAACGTTGCCTGTATGAAATCACTTCGAGTGATAAGGCCGCCATTGCACATACCATGTTAAACTATTTTTTATCTATTATTATAATGACTATATGTAAACTTTTATGTACAATAAAGTATTATTATTATTATTATTTCTTTGCTTTCAGCTAATTTAAAAAGAACGCAATAACAGGTTAACAAATACCTCCTATAACTCATGAGATACAATAAATGTATACAAATAAAAATCCACTCGAATTATTACAAAGACAAATCGATATATTTTATCAACCCTTATTTTCTTTATTTGGCTTACTAAAAAGTAATTTTCTAAACAGTATTAGTATAGGTGATTCAAGAAAACGTGTATCAAGCACAATTGTACAAACTCTTAGATACAATAGCGTACAAAATTTAAAATTCTACACGTTTCTCTAGAATACAGTATCCAGTTATATTTATTCTGGTTCAAAAATTGTTGAAGAAAGTTTATTTATTTAATTCAATTTATTAAAAATAAAATAATACTGTAATACATTAATGAAAACATTATTCAAAAACCCACATTAATTTATTTAAGGATGTCCTGAACATAAGCTTGCTTCTGATTCTTACAAAGAGGTCGTGTATTCAAATCTCAGCGAAAATAATATTATTAATTTCCCTCAAGAAAAATAAGCCTAAATTTCTACATAAAGAAGTATTTCTTGTATTACAAATACAGAACTTTACGAAGGTGTCTCGTTTTGATACATATTCAAGCATGTACCCACTAATCGACCAATTTTGTAAAGTAAGTATACAGCCCTTTGTTTCACTTCTCTCAAATATATCATGAAGATTATACTCATCCATTTCCGAAATCCTGAACATCAGTATTAATCGCAAAAGACATGCAAATGTAACAATTGATAAAAGCACTAGTAAAGTGTTTTTTTTATATAAACATGAGTGTATACCTAATTATGGTGATACAAAGAAAAAAAAAATTATCATTTTTTCTGTAAATCCAAACTATAAAATATATGATAAATACTCGTAAGTACATCAAAAAATATCATATTTTCAACCGACTTCAAAACAGGAGGAGGTTATCAATGTGATTGTATATTTTATGTTGTAACTTTTTGAATGGTGAACCAATTTTGTTGATTCTTTTTTTTTTTCTTAACTTCACGCTGTATCCCGCATATAGCGGGGTAGGCAGAGGGAACCAGAGAACCTAGTGTTAAGACACTCCGTTCGTCGCTAGTATTTACTCTGTTATAATTTGTTACTGATTACTTTATAACTGTACCCAAGAGCCCCGACATGTCCAAAGACGGCATTAGATAAAGTGATTCAGTCACTCATTTCGTCAATTTCTTTGCGCTTTACTGCTACTTTTTTTTATGGATAACGGATGGCAAGCGAGCAGAAGGACCACCTGATGGTAAATGGCTACTTTCGCCCATAGAGAAAGGATGGGGTGGGATAGAGGAAAACCTAGCTTACATGCCATCGAACCGGAACACATCATTAGAAATTTGGCGGTTCGTCTTTGACATGATAGTGGTCGCGAGCCAGTCAGAGGACGAACCTCCTACCACCAAGCTACTGGGATACCCGCCTCTTACAGGACGCTACCCTGCGGCGGAGGGGAACTGTATTCTAGCCCCGTCCCTTCACAGGGAAAAACTTAAACTAAACTACTTGTAACAATAACGTTGCCTGTATGAAATCACTTCGAGTGATAAGGCCGCCATTGCACATACCATGTTAAACTATTTCTTATCTATTATTATAATGACTGTATGTAAACTTTTATGTACAATAAAGTATTATTATTATTATTATTTCTTTGCTTTCAAAACAAAGCTAATTTAAAAAGAACCCAATAGCAGATTAACAAATACCTCCTGTAACTCATGAGATACAATAAATGGATACAAATAAAAATGACTCGAATTATTACAAAGACAAATCGATATATTTTATCAACCCTTATTTTCTTTATTTGGCTTACTAAAATGTAATTTTCTAAACAGTATTAGTATAGGTGATTCAAGAAAACGTGTATCAAGCACAATTGTACAAACTCTTAGATACAATAGCGTACAAAATTTAAAATTCTACACGTTTCTCTAGAATACAGTATCCAGTTATATTTATTCTGGTTCAAAAATTGTTGAAGAAAGTTTATTTATTTAATTTAATTTATTAAAAATAAAATAATATTATGTTACATTAATGAAATTCATTATTCAAAAACCCACATTAATTTATTTAAGGATGTCCTGAACATAAGCTTATTTCTTATTCTTGCAAAGAGGTCGTGTATTCAAATCTCAGCGAAAATAATATTATTAATTTGCCTCAAGAAAAATAAGCCTAAATTTCTACATAAAGAAGTATTTCTTGTATTACAAATACAGAACTTTACGAAGGTGTCTCCTTTTGATACATATTCAAGCATGTCCCCACTAATTGACCAATTTTGTAAAGTAAGTATACAGCCCTTTGTTTCACTTCTCTCAAATATATCATGAAGATTATACTCATCCATTTCCGAAATCCTGAACATCAGTTGTAATCGCAAAAGACATGCAAATGTAGTAAAATGTTTTTTATATAAAAATAATTATGGTGAAATTGAAATTATATATTTTTCTGTAAATATAAAATATATATAAGTGGGTACATCATACAATATCATAATTTCAACCGACTTCAAAATAGGAGGAGGTAATCAATGCGATTATATATTTTATGTGTGTTACCGAATAACTTTTTGAATGGTGAATAAATTTTGTTGATTCTTTTTTTATATGATAACTAGTGCTTCTGGTGTAGTTCCGTTTAAATTCATCTGACGAGTATTTTTGAGTTATAATTGTACTTTTCAGTGCATTTTCTTTTGTAATTTTTTTTGTTTTAAAAAAATTTAAGCAACGCCTATCATGGGGCACAAGCGTGCGACTGTAAACGCGGCAGGTCGTGGGTACGATTCTCACTCCAGGAAATGGAATCTTTCATTTCTTGGGTTTGGTAACAATGCAAAGCGCGGCGTTGATTTCCGCCACTCAGCGCATAATGCCTCAATTCGGCGGAAAGTGGGGTACGTAGTGTTTTAACACTAGGTTCCCTCTGCCTACCCTGATATATGCGGGATACAGCGTGAAGCTATGTATATATGTAAATTTTTTAAAAATAAGCTGACTGAATACAGCTATTAAAATTAATATACAATAAGCCATTGTGGCTTAATTAAAAGGGTAATAAAAAATCCCAAAATAACTTATAGTCACAACCATAATAATGCCACCATAATGTCGAGCTCATTTCCGTAAACCATAGTTTTCAAATAATCGTTTCCAGCAAGTTCAGTTTTAGGCAGCAATTTATTCTAAGTCAGGAATTGTAATTACTGAACGTTGATAACGATACCCTTTGTGTGTTCTAAAACGTTTTGTCATATCACAGTTTACGGTTAAGTGAATATCATCGTAATACAATATGTTGTGTTTATTTTGAAATAATGAATTTGTAGTATTAAATTATTGAATTTTAAATTAATTAAAAAAAAATCTTTCAATATATTATGTTGAGGTGTCGCATTGGTTGTAAGTTCAATTCCCACTCGTGGAAATGATTAAAAATATTTTCATTTCTCCTTTATAAGACAAAGCGCGGCGTTGAATTCCGCCACTTAACACACAATATCTCGAATTCAGGTAGAAAGCGGTGAAATTGTCTTGTCATGTGTACCTTGCTGATGAGATGATGATGAGATGTTTTTTCATTATATGTATATATATATATTTATGAGGAGTAATACAGAGAACCTAGGGATACATCTATCCATTTTATTTTTATTTTCGAAACATGACTCTTAAAGGCAAAGTGCGGCGTTGAGTTCCGTCACTCAGCACGCAACACCTCAATCCGGCGGAAAGTGGGGAACAGAAGTTTTGAAAGAGAACGGTGTGTCTTAACACTAGGTTCTCAGGTTTTCCTCTGCCTACCTTGCTATATGCGGGATACAGCGTGAAGCTAAAAAAATACAGTTTAAGTTGTAGTAAATATATACGTACAGGAGACCCTTAGTGGTGATCAAACATATGACCGTCGAGCGTACAGACAAACACATTCCAAATGACATGAAATGTTTCAGTCATACAATATTAATTATAATAAAATTCTACCACAAGTATCTTCCTAATTAAATACTAAACGGAGCAAATATAAAAATGAGTTTTGGTAAACTTGCAATGACGACGTTAGCTGAAAGTTTAATAGAAACGACTAACTTTTATTCTTTGTTCAACGTTTCACACTTATTTTATAGTTTAATTACAAAAAATCTTCCTCCTTCATATACCTTCAACGAGCTTGACTCTAGAGTCTAGAGTCTTGACCAATTAGTTGTATGAAAAACTATTGAATTTTCTCAATTTTGCTGGAATCCTTAGTTATAGTTTTTAAGAGTTTTTGCTGAAATTTTAATGTTTTTCAGTATATTTTTTTAAAGGTCACGTTTTCTGTATTTTGCGGCGTAAGCAAGCGGAAGTAGTTAATGGTGATACACTCCGTTCTCCTTATTTCATTGCATTTTAGATAACTCCTACTGGGTGCTGGAGATTGTTAAAACTGACGCACAGCTAGAATTACTGGATGAAGAAAGCAAAAATTTGGCATATAGATTGTAGGAATGTATGAATTTTGAGAACACAATTGCTTAAATTCCTAATTAAATTAAAAAAAAATGGAATTTTACAATCTACACAAACGAAGTTGTGATTTACAACTTGTTTTACAATCTATAATTTCAACTAACTTTAAATTATTATATCAAATGAAAAAATGTTTTTACTGAAGAGCGTCGAAGTTCTGGCTTAAATACGTAAGAGGGAAACAATGAAAACATACAAATTTCTAGGAAAATATAATATTTTACATTTTGTCATTCAGAAGAATACAATTCGGGTAAGCACAAGAGATGAAACTTAAAGCCGATTTAAATTCAGTTTGTCTGCACGTTGCATAAAGCGTTCAGCGAAATTTAATTGGATATGCTTTATACTTGTCTATGACACGAATAAATTCTATTTTTGAGCGCTTCCATTTTTTCTTTTGTTACTTTTGTTTGTCTACTAAAATAATTAGAAATAAAAAATATAAGAGAAGTACTGATATATAATTGTATTTTAAAGAGGCCCCTTAAACTTGCACTTGGGTCGTAAGTCCCAGGCACTCTCCAAACTCCTCTCTCTGTAACGCGATAGGCCTGTCACCCACACGACGAATCCATGGATGGCTAAGGAGTGTCTTCTCTACCTGATCTCCATACCTTCGTTGCGTTCTTGGTTGGAAATCTTACATTCGTTTATTTTCTATTGCCGTCTTTTTCATCTTCTTTGATTATTTTCTTCGTAAACATATTCAATGCATAGACATTGTTTAAAAGTTTTATTATTATTGTTTTGTATCTCATTATAAGTTCTCGGGTTCAAAGGAACCCGGTCCTTTGGAAGGCTTGCGTGGGGACACAGATCCAACACTTAGAGGCCCCTTTGAGACAACAATATTTTTTAATCTGGCGCATTGACCGGGATCCATAGAGATGGAAGTTACTCAGAGGAGTAACCATAGGAAATTGCTCAGAGATGGTCACCGTTTAATGCGTAGGAGCTATGAAACATATGGAAAATAGAAAAAAAATATTTTATATTATTATTATTGTTTTATTATCGCATAGATACAAAGTCCATTTAAAAATACAAGTCTTTTGTTTTTTATAGGCAGGCGTCGTAAGTCACATCAATTTATTAGTAATGGGATGGGCATCATTATTCGTTCCAATAAGTTTAGAAATTATTGTTTCGTTTAATTATTTTTTTCACAATTTTATATTATTGTCGAAAACCTATATAAATAAATTATTGAAAAAAGACTGTAGCGTAAAAAAAAGTTTTCTACATTTATAAAATCAACATTTAAAAAAAAGAAATATCAAGAAAAAAAGAAATAGTCAGAATTAGTACTATATTTCGAGAACAAAACTAAAAAAAATGTTATCTAATATTATTAATTAACTTAGAAAAACCGTTCTTTTCACATATTTAAACCAGCAATACTAAAAAGTTAGGTGTATATTATTTTTTGCATCGCAATCTGTGTAAAGCTATAAAAGTCGTTTACGATGGCTTACTATATTCGTATGCGCAATATTACCACAAAAGCTTTGTACGAGATTCAGACACTAATAAAGGTACGTGATAAAGCCAATGGACTTTAGCTTCAAAATGCATTTTTTATTTAAAGAGGACTCATAGCATAGTTGGTGGTTCAGAGTTCGAATCTTATTCGTGGGAAAGTATATTTTTATGTTTTTTTTTTAACTTCAGGCTGTATCCCGCATACAGCATGGCAGACACAGGGAACCTGAGAACCTAGTGTTAAGACACTCCGTTCCCCATTTTCCGTCGAATTGAGGCATTGCATGCTGAGTGGCGGAACTCAACGTCGCGCTTTGCCTTGTCACCAAACCCTAACCCTAACCCTAAACTTTTACATTTCCTGGAGTAGGAATCAAACCCACAACCTGTCGTTACGACAAGCGTTATGTTTTTATGTATTTCTTAAAATTTATATGATGCCGGGAGAACTTGTTGGTAAGTCACACTGATTTTAACTTTTCACGTTAACGATTATTTTAGATATATTGTATTTAAAAGACGAAATTCACCACCTTTTGTCCTTGGATTTATATATATATATATATATATATATATATATATATATATATATATATATATATATATATATATATATATATAAAATAAACAATTATTTTTCTTGAAATTTGTAAAATATTCCCGATTTTCTATACTTAATAGTAATTAATATTAATTTTATTTAGTACATATCCTACAATTTTTTTATTATTAAATTCTACGTACATTTTAGATATTCTAAGTTTTTTATGAACACAGTAGAATGTTTATTGCTAACTATTTATAATATTCACCCTCATCCATTTCTCGTAAAGGTTAACAAAGTAAGCCTAATGACGAATCGTTTGTTTACTCGTCCCTTTTCCCTCTCACCTATCTCTAGAGAATATGCGATACACAGCGGAACTTAAAGTCGTTTAGTTTAAATATACTGTAATGACTTCCTAGTGATAATCATGTTTTCAGCTTCACGCTGTATCCCGCATATAGCAGGGTAGGCAGAGAGAACCTGAGAACCTAATGTTAAGACACTCCGTTCTCTTTCAACATTTCCGTTCCCCACTTTCCGCCGGATTAAGGGTCTTGAGTCGGAACTCAACGCCGCTCTTTGCCTTGTTACTAGACCCAGGAAATGAAAATTCGAAATATTATATAAAATTTTCATTTCCTAGAATGGGAATCGAACCCACAACCAGTTGCGTTTTGCGGTCGCCCGCTGGTGCCTCTCCGCTACGTCAAGTGAAAATCATAATTGTAAAAAAATCGCATTACGTTTTTTTTCCTCATTCACCTCATTTGAATTTTGATTTCACAACACGATAGACAGAGATTCTATTCAAGAGATTCCACTCTCCGCTTTTCTCCGTCCAAACTCAAGACGATGGGTATTAAGTGACATCGTCGCAAAGTAAGTTAGAGTCCGATAAAACACCCCATAGTTGTGTATTCCATCGTCATACTGAGAAATAATTATATTTGAAATTATTTCCATTTTTTTCCATCTAGTGAAACAAAAGGTGGTTTTGAGTTCTGTATCTTACTAGGCTTTCTTTACCACGCTTTTTTTCTCTTAAACTGACTGAATAGTGTGGAACAGAGTGTCTTAACACTAGGATAGGATCTCTTTTTACTTTTTATGTGATTGAAAGAACCAAAAACGTAAAAAGAATTATATTTTCCTTAAATGTACTCTGTCAGTGTCATACATATGTTACTGAAATAAAAAAAAAAAACATGTATTTTTATATAAACTACGTTGCTACCAATTCTACGCAGTGACATACAAAAATATTTTATTGTAAAAATTTGCATATTATAAATTCGTACAGAAAGGCAAAAGGTAAAAGGTTTTGCGATTTCATTCGGATTATTTAATTTTTGAAGCTCTTCTGTATGGATTAATGTATTTTTTAAATGTAGCGCCACAGAACAACTTTTTTAAATCAATAAATTGAAGCGGTTTTGCAGATATACATGTAGGTACCTATAGAAATACAGATATAAGCGGACTCTCTTAAACTCTAAGATAGACCGCGGTGTTAAATTCCGCCACTTAACACCCACAGCCGAATTCGGGCGGAAAGTGGGCAACGGAGTGTCTTAACACTAGGTTCTCTGGTTCCCTCTGCCTACCCCTCTATATACGGGATACAGCGTGAAATTAAAAAAAAAATATAATAATAAGTAGTGTCATCATTTCTCTAAGACTATGTGTTTATAAAGACGGAATTTTCTGTAGGCACTTTTGCCTTTGCTTAGAAAAGCAATGTGTTTTTTATTTTACTTTTTAGATTGCAAAGTTCCAGTTAAGGTTTTATGAAACATCTCATAGTTAATACGGTGATAATGTACCGCGTTTCCTCTTAATTAAAATCTCAGATGTATTTTATAAATATTATAAGCTTTATTCTGGTTTGTCGTAATATTGTCCAATTATTTCCATGAAAAATACCTAATTCGTAAGGAATAAATAAAAAAATATTCAATGGTAATATACTTCTTTTGAATATTACTAACATGTTAAAGTTTTTCAAATTTCGTATTATAATTCTCTATAACTATTATATCTTAATATGGTCACTATATCTATACATAATATGACTACTACAGTTTAACTTTTAACGGCGTTGAGTTTCGCCACTTACACACAAATTCGGGAGGTAAGTGGGGAACGGAGTGTCTTAACATTAGGTTTTTAGGTTCCCTCTGCCTACCCTGCTACATGCGGGATACAGCGTGGAACTATAAAATAAATATTAAAACATTTTCGGTATTACAAAAATATATCTAAAAACTTCTAACAGTACAACTAGTGAGTAAGTAGTTCTAAGATGATATAATTTATCATTCTGTCCCATAATGCCGTGTGGATAAAAAATCCTTCCATCCGAAATCTAGTAACATCACCGTGAGACGTATATTCCTGAGGATAAATAGCTTCCTTGTCGTAATATATCACTGCTTCGTCAATATTGAATGTTGTTAGTGCTGAAGTATGATAAAATTAAAAATGTACTGCAAATGAGTAGTCGGCGAAAAGTAGGGAATGGAAATCTTAATAAAACAGAGTGTCTTAACACTAGGTTCTCAGGTTTCCTTTTTTTTTAAGGAAAAGGACAAGGCAAACGAGCGTTCGGGTCACCTGATGGTAAGTGATGATCGCCGCCCACAGCCCCGTGTAACACCAGAGGAGCTACAGGTGCGTTGCCGGCCTTGAAGGTAGGAGTAGGCGCACTTTTTGAAGGTACCCATATCGTATCGACCTGGAAAAAGTGCCGCAGGTAGGCCATTCCACAGTTCAGTGGCACGTGGAAGGAAATTCCTTCGAAACCGCACAGTACTGGAGTGCCACGCATCCAGGTGGGTGGATGGTATTTAAGCTTGTGGCGTACTGTCCGGTTTGAAAATCTTGCAGCAGGAATCAGGTCAAACAGTTCCCAAGAACACTCCCCGTGATATATTCCTCTGTCTACCCTGCATTTACAGCGTTAAGGTAAAAAATTACGTATTCTCGAGGTCATCGGGACAATTGTTTGGGTTGTGGCAAAAGTTATAGGTTCTCCTTTCGTATGATGATAGTTGAGGTAAATTTTAGTATATCGTTTTGGTAAGATTAAGTGTTTTGAAAATGGGCGGAAATGGAACAGTGTCTCGATGCTAAGTTCACTAACATGACACGAAAAATTACTCTGAAATGTTTATCTTGACTTTGTTTTCTAAGTATAGGTAGTAATATTATAATTTGTGTAGTACTTAATCAAAAGATTAAGTAACTTAATAAAGGTATATTAATATTTATTATTGTTCACATATTTTTACTATGCGTTTCAAATTACAAAGGTATTGTACGGACCATATGTGTTTATTAAAAAAAAATCATTTTATCATATATTTTTATATTTCCATACAATAATTATTAAAAAAACATATTTTTTTCTATAGCTCCACGCTGTATCCCGCACGGAGGATATGCAGAGGGAACCTGAGAACCCAGTCTCAAAACACTCCGTTCTCTTTTATATTTCCATTTACTTTCCGCCGAATTTAAAAAAAACATCTTTTAACAATTTCAACTACAACTAAAGCAATAAAACTGTATAAATATCTGGCTACCTACATTTAAAACGATTTTTGCGTACTACACAAACAATA
This sequence comes from Philaethria dido, assembly GCA_033558755.1. NCBI lineage: Eukaryota > Metazoa > Arthropoda > Insecta > Lepidoptera > Nymphalidae > Philaethria > Philaethria dido. The sequence continues at coordinate 72,448 of JAKGSA010001032.1, read as the reverse complement.
AAGCACTGTGCATCTACTGTACAACTGAACAAATATTCTTAGCACTTAAAAATATTCTTAAATTTATCAATTATAATTTTAATTTGCCTTAATGATTGTTATTAAATTGTTTGTGTCGGCTTATCTCGGATTACGGTACGATATCCTATCGAGAAAGTAACAGAGATTTTATCTTACACCTATATAAATAATATCGTAGTGGGAGGGCTAAGCAGATCGAAAACACAATTAATAAAAAGATAACGTAATTAGGTGAGTGAATTTTCATTCGTTAATATATTTAAATACAATATAAATACGATTAAATACAAGAACATAATATATTTTTCTCATACATACATACATAGCTTTACGCTGTATCCCGCATATAGCAGGATAAGCAGAAGGAACCTAGTGTTAAAACACTCCGTTCCCCACTCTCCGCCGAATTGAGGCATTGCGTGCTGAGTAACGGAACTCGATGCCGCGCTTAGCCTTGTTACCAAACCCAGGAAATGAAAAATTCCATTTCCTGGAGTGGGAATCGAACCCAAAACCTGTCGCGTTTAGAGTCGCACGCTTGTGCCTCTGCGCCAAGACTGATGTGACTTTTTTCACAGTATTTAAAAAATATATATTTACAATTTTTCACATTATACTAATTGATTTTAAATTAATTATCTCACTTATCTTAAAAGTATTAGTTATATTAGTTATGTGCTGAGCAGTTACGAGTTTATATGCCGAAGAGTTCCTAAGTTCTTTCTACGTGGCTCAAAAATACTGTGTATTCACCCGATTTCATGCGAAACGTGGTGAGAGGAGTGTTTTTACACTAGTTTCTCCTTATTTACTATTTTATCATTTATCATCCTTTTTCTTTAAGTTTGAATTAAATGTTTTGTATATTTAAAAAATTATTCCACCTAAGTAGGTAATTGTATATGTAATTGGTACATATGTACATTTAATATAACTATATGTAAACAATAGATATTTTTCCTTAAATATTATTGAGTTCAATAACAATAATAGATTATTTGTTAACTATATGATGCAAGAAATATGATTAAATTCATATATGACGTCCTCATACAAAGGGCAAGTCCACAGTGTCAGTTACTCTTTTTTATAAATTTTCTTTTCATTTCAATAATCTACTAAAATAATCTTTGATTCCTATTCAATAAAAGTTTTTTTTTTTTAACTTCACGCTGTAATCCGCATATAGCAGGGTAGGCAGAGGGAACCAGAGAACCTAGTGTTAAGGACACTCTATTCTCTTTCAACATTTCCGTTCCCCACTTTCTGCCGAATTGAGGCATTGCGTGTTGAGTGGCGGAACTCAACGCCGCGCCTTGCCTTGTTACCAAACCCAAGAAATGAAAATACTAAATTTTACATTTCCTGGAGTGGGAACCGAACCCACAACCTGTCGCATTTACAGTCGCACGCTTGTGCACCTGCGCCACGATAGGCGATAAAAGTTATAGTTCTGTTAATTATATATTAATAGGAAAACATGTGCTAGACATATCATAAGCAATTTTGTCATGAAAAATTTATAGATTAACGAGCTTAGTTGAAAGCCACAATGCACCATACAACTTATATTTATTTCAATAGTGCCACATAAGCTAAAAGTAATTTTAAAAAAATAACATACAGATAATTTGGTCCATGAAAAAATAAATCTATTTTTGTTAACGCTAATTAAAAATTTAAAATTGTATAGAATTGATATACTCGTAGAAAACTTTGAAATAAGATTTTTTATTCAAAGTTTATTTTTAGCTCGCACATGAAACAGTTTCACGTTAAATTTTTATCTTGCTTCGTTAAGGTGGACAAAATTAGTATATAAAGTTATGTATGAATAAATACCTATTCAAAACAAAATATTTAGATTTTTTTTTAACTTTTCCGTTCCCCACTTTCCGCCAAATTGAGGCATTGAGTGTTGAGTGGCGGAGCTCAACGCCGCGCTTTGCCTAGTTACCAAACCCAAGAAATGAAAATACTAAATTTTACATTTCCTGGAGTGGGAATCGAACCCACAACCTGTCGCGTTTTAGTCGCACGCTTTTGCCTCTGCGCCACAACAGGCGTCATTAGATTAGCTTATAATATTTATTAGATTAGCTATTTACTTATTTCGTGTTTTTCATTTGACGAATTTTTATACTAAGTTATTACATTTCTTAACATTTTAACTCAATGTTCTTTAACTATTTATGACTATAGTAATTTTTGCCAATTTTTATATTCACCAGTTTTGATCTTCAGGCATTCTTTATTTTGTAATCACCTAAAAATTATGCTAGTATCGTGAAACTATCTTCAAGAGTAACTTCATTTCGTTGAATTATTTTTAATAACAAGATATTGACGATACGTCTCTTAGCAACGACGATTACTATATCTATCATTCACCGGATATAATGCTATAACATATTATTATCACATAAATATATAAAAACATGTGATTTACTGAATGAATATGAATATGTATGGTACGTGATGACCATACATATAATGTATCTTAAACGGGGATATCATAATGATTTATCACTAGGTTTTATCTACATTCTTTGTAAAATGCAAATGGGAGTATAACAAATATGAAAAGTATATGCCTTGATATTCCTATCAAGGTACTAAACTTTGATTTAATACATTACCTATACTATTCCTAGTATAGTTAGAATTAGTCGAAATAACTAGAATTAACTATCTTTCAGTTTCATCTTTACCATAAAATAACATAGGACCCGTACTCCTAAATTCGGGCCCCCAAATTAAAAGGACCTCAAATTGTCTATGAAGAGATATAATATCTAATAAATATTTTTTATTACTTTCAAACACATCATATCCTAAGACGGTAATGTATTAAAATATGTATATTTTTTAACTTCAAGCTGTATCCCGCATATAGCAGGGTAGGCAGAGGGAACCTGAGAACCTAGTGTTAAGACACTTCGTTCTCTTACAACAATTCCGTTCCCCACTTCCCGCCAAATTGAGGCATTGCGTGTTGAGTGGCGAAACTCAAAGCCGCGCTTTGCCTTGTTACCAAACCCAGGAAATGAAAATACTAAATTTTCCTGGAGTGGGAATCGAACCCACAACCTGTCGTGTTTACAGTTGCACGCTTGTGCCTCTGCGCCCACGACAGGCGTTAATAAATTTTAATCTTTAATTTAAATTATGTCAAGGTTCAGTTTACATAAATTCCAACGTGACGTAATCTTCCAAACGCTTTCAATTTTTAATGAAAAGACGTTGTGGATCAAGTGTAAACGAGAGAACACAAAAGAAATAATATTTATTAAAAGATTTCATCCCAATCGTATCCTGTTACTTTCAATTTTCTCATAACAATATTCAAGACTGTTTGTAAGAAGGAATCAAATATTTTACAATTATAATTGTTTTTTTTTAACCGATTTCACAAAAGGAGGTTATCAATTCGACTGTTTTTATGTTACCGCATAGCTTTTTATTGTATGAACCAATTTAGATGATTCTTTTTTATATAATAGGTAGTGCTTGTGTGGTTCCATTTAAGATTAGTGTTAACAAAATTTTTCGTTATTAAATTAAATAAGTTAATTAAATAATTTTAATTAAATATTTGTAGTTATTCACAATAATTGTACTTTTCAATGCATTTTCTTTGAAGCATTTTTTTAAATCTAACGGAAATTGACCTAGTGTCAAATCACTCCGTTCGCAGCTTTCCGCATGATTTTAAAACATTGTGTATTAAACGCCGGAACTCAACGCCGCAATTATCTAAACAAACTAAAAATATATGGAAGAAATAGGAAATAAGTTAACAAGGACTAGCTCTCATGTAAAAAGTTATGACTTATACGGTAACATAAAAAAAATACAATCGCATCGAGGACTTCCTCCTTTATTAGAAGCTAGTAAAAAAAGTTAGTCCCTGTGAGGGGACAGGGCTAGAATATTATTCCCCTCCGCTGCTGGGTAGCGTCCCGTAAGAGGCGGGTATCCCAGTAGTTTGGTGGTAGGAGGTTCGTCCTCCGTCTGGCTCACGACCACTATTATGTCAAAGACGAACCGCCAAATATCTAAAATGATGTGTTCCGGTTCGATGACATGTAAGCCAGGTTTATCCCTATTCCTACCCATCCTTTCCCCAGAATGTGGTGGTCCTGATAGCGAACTACTACATTGTCCTCCCCTCCCATCTGTATCCTCTAGGTCGGCAATGCGTCTGTCTATGGGCGAAGGTAACCACTTAGCATCATGTGGTCCTTCTGCTCGTTTGTCTTCCGTTATCCATAAAAAAAAAATTGGAAAAAATACCACCTAAATGTTAAATATTACTCCTTGCAACATTCAATATAAACTCGACCATTTATTTTGATATACATGTCATATAAGTATGGTCAGATAAGCCTATTTGTAGCAATGCAATGTGCAGTTCAGACTTGGGTTACAGATAACATTATCTAACGCGATTGTGAGTTTAGTGAAATGTATTAGTATTTTCTTTGGTTTCGCATTTTATGACTATGTTACTGTTATGTATGTATATATTTTTATGGGAATTTATGAACATTAATTCAATTTTTTTTTAATGGTTTTTTTGATTTCTAGTTATATACTTTTTTAGTATAAATAAAAAAGTAAGGACTTAGGTTTCAACTAACAATACTAAATAAGAGAATATCTTCTATATATTTAGGTATGTAATGAACCTAGAAGATATGGGATATATCAAGACTTGTCCATTCAAATTGTTGATTGGAAAGATATTAATTAATATTTTTTTCCATACATCACGCTATAGATATTTATCGTGTTTTTTAATTTAAAAAAACGTACTAATAAATTTAATTACTAAACATTTTGTTTATTTTATAACGGTTATATCAATGTTTAACCGATTACAAAAGAGGTGAAAGTTCTCAATTCGACTGTATCTTTATGTGTGTTACCTTTTATTTTTTACTGGGTATATCAATTTTAATGATCTTTTTTTTTAAATAAAACTAGTGCTTTTGATGTTGTATAAAGTCTAAAATTAAAATAAGCTAAGATCTGTCGAGTAGTTTTTGAGGTATTCCTAACAATTGTGCTTTTTTGAACATTTTCTTTGAATTCTGTTTTTTTAATTTTAATTATTTCTTTCTACAGCATCCAGGATGATGCGCTTCATCCTAATATTGTCAGCCGTTACTTTGGCGGTGGCATTTAAGAACCCGCACTATGCGTCCGGAAGATCCACCATGGTCCACCTGTTTGAGTGGAAATGGGATGATATAGCAGCCGAATGCGAGAGATTCCTTGGACCACACGGTTTTGGTGGTATTCAGGTAAGAACTAAGAATATATATAAAAAAATATATATTTATTGCAAAGCGCTGCATTGAGCTTCTTCAATTATCAAGAAATAGAATGTCAATACGCCAGTACGTACGTACAGTACGCCACAAACTTAAATACCATCCACACCACCTGGATGCGTGGCACTCCAGTACTGTGCGGTTTCGTAGGAATTTCCTTCCACGTGCCACTCAACTGGGGAATTGCCTACCTGCGGCAGTTTTTCCAGGTCGATACGAAATGGGTACCTTCAAAAAGCGCGCCTACTCCCACCTCAAAGGCCGGCAACGCACCTGTAGCTCCTCTGGTGTTACACGGGGCCGTGGGCGGCGGGGATCACTTACCAGCAGGTGACCCGTACGCTCGTTTGCCTTGTCCTTATCCATAAAAAAAAAAAAAATAAGCAAAGAGTGAGTTTTAGCACTAGATTCTCGAGTTCCCTCTGCCTACCCTGCTATACGTGGGATACAGCGTGAAGCTAAAAAAGACTATTTCAAAAAAAAAATATTGTCAATTGAATGACTAATACGTATATATTTAATATGATATGCTCAATAACAGACGGTTGGACTAAATTTATAATTATTTCATTTAACCAAATATATAGTGAAGATACGAAAAGCAATCAAGGGGATGTGATGTTTACGAGAACAAGCGCTTCGCATAAACCTGAATTGTTTATGACGTCGACTCTACGTTAAATCACTTAGATGTATAACATTATTAGAATTACTGAGAAATAAAAAAGAAATTTAAAATATATGAAAAATATTTTAACTAACTATTTGTAAAAGAAATGTATCCAGAGTCTGCACTACTGTACATTGTAAAACTAGATTAGCTCGCACCCAGTTTTACACCATTAGCTGCCGCTTATACAATACTGTTAACAAGATAAACAATATTTATCCACTGCCATTAAAAAAGTGCAAAAGTGTCATTAAAAAATGGATTCAGAACTTGTCGTACGTTGAAACAGAGAATTTAATTCTCTAATAGCACATAACACACCCTCGTCCTCTCACATATACCCGTACATATCATCATCACATGTGGTAATTTTACTTTAATTATTTTTATTTTTTGTTTTCTTTGAATAATCTCGTAATTCTTTTATTATATGTATCATTAGTTTGTCATTAAACTTATTAATATGTCACTAATTTGTATTTGAAGGGGCAAAGATGCTGTCAGCTGTGACACAGTTTATACTAGTACAGCTGTCAACGCTTACCTCTAGAAAAAAAAAAAAAAGCTAATTGTTATCTGATGTAGAAACAGAACCTAGAGTTTAATTTGTAACATGTATGTATATTTTTTATTAAAATAAAATTAAAAAAAAAATTATAAAAAATAATATGTTAATTGTATAATAAATCGTTTAAATTTCTTTTAATATTTTTCAAACCTTATTTGGAATTAGGCTACTGACGTGTGTTCATAACTTTGGTGAAGCATATTTTATAATTTGTCTCTGTTTTATTAATTCGTTCTATATCAATACTTCATATCATTTATTATGTGAAAATTAATATTTATTGCTAAAAGTTTAATTTTAAATTTCCTAAGGTTTTTTTAAAGAATAGTTCTGGTTCTCCTGTAAAATATTTTTACGACTTAATTGGTGGGAATGACGAAATAGTGTAAATAATAAATTAAATATTCAATAAATATCTATAGATAAAAAGTGAAGGACTTTGGGTTCCGTTTTACGAAAATAACGCGGCCGAAGGAGCATGAAACTTGGCACACTTATTGTTTATATAGCGAAGGAGTACAGAATGATAGTATCTTTTTAAAATAGTGCAAAAAAATATATATAAAACTAATAAAATAAATGGTTTAACTTCCATGGTTTGACATCCAAGTTTATATAAAGTGACATATACATCCGTTGCTAGGACGCGTTATTAACGCGTCAGCGGGGACGCTAGTATAGTTTAATTGACTAGAGGTTTGAATGAGAGTCATGCGTTCTAATTCAGCTAAGTTTAAATTTTTATATTCAGCTTCACGCTTATATTACACAGAGAGAATCTAGTGTGAAGACATTCTACCCTCTTCTTTCTTCCGTAATTTGAGAAATTACACGTTGAGAGACGGGACTAAACGCCGCTCATAGTCTTCAATTTTTTATTTAACACATATAATTCAATTCTATTCTTTCTCATACTGTAGCATTTCAATAATATCGTACTATTCGATTACCGTTAAAGATAGTTTAGAGCAATCCGTTAGTTGATTAAACTTAAGGTGAAATAGAGGTTTCTAGGAGACAAGAATCAATTTACTAAATAAATGGTCGGAAATTTAATTTGCAGAAAAAGGACGGTGCTTCTCAGGAAAAAATAAGACAGCCCATGATTAAGTTACTTGTGGAAAATATATTGCTTTATTATGTCTGCTCTTTGGTTAATGATTCTACGAGTATGTCTTTATAGAAATATGTATGTTTTTTTTATCATGAATACGGAATATTCTGTTTTAATACTTATTTTTTATAATTAGTTTGATGTTCTTGTTATGAAAGAGGTATAATCGTTATATTCATTTACTTCAAATGGTATATATAGCAGTGGCGTGTCCATATAACACAGTTCCCACCGGCTTACCTTAATTTTTAAAATTCCAGACCGAAAAAAAGGTCGCCCGAAAAATGTGAAGCCCAAATGGTAGTTAAGTTTGCAAAAAAAACAAGATCAAGAAAGATAGAGAGCTAAAAAAAAGTCGTCAGAAAAATGTTGGGTTTAAAATTGCAAAAAATCTCCTATAAAAAGGTCATCACCAAAATTCAATAATGAATTTACTAAATACCTTTACATCCTATACGGGCTTCCCTAATATATGTACTGCCTTCTCTAAATATATACCGGCTTCTCTAAATTTACCAGCTTACCTAATGAAAATTTTCACCCCACGCCACTAATATGTAATAAGATATCCCTCCGTTCTCCGTATTTTGTCCTTCCTAGGTACATTGTTTAAATGTGTTGTGGTTAAGGTAATAAATCAAATTTTAAAAAATATATGTTCACCTGAGTTGAGGATATCAATCCACAACAATCGAGTTTAGTCAGCTATGAAACAACTATGCTAAAACAGCGTTTCTTATATTATTAATAATTAGTTAAAATAATATTGAACATTCATTAAACGTCTGGCGTAATAGGCCTTGATTTCCAAAAAAAAATCATCTGAGCATGAAATTATTAATTAGTTTTTAGGATTTATGATAAAAACGGTCAGGTTTCAGAACTTAAGCTTCTTATATTTATTCCTTTTGTAGATTTCACCGCCAAACGAGAACTTGGCAATCTGGTCGAGAAACCGTCCATGGTGGGAACGTTACCAGCCAATTTCTTACCGACTGGTAACACGGTCTGGTAATGAGCAACAGTTCTCTAACATGGTGCGTCGATGCAACAATGCTGGTGTAAGGTATGATATAAATATCTAGTTTTTTTAGCATCATGCTGTATCCCAAACAAGAGAATAAGGCAGAGGGATTATTAGGACCAGAGAATCTAATGTTACGGCACTTAAGATTTCCTTTCCCCAATTTCCGCCGAATTGAGGCATTGCGTGATGAGTGGTAGGACTCAACGCCGCGCATTGTCTTATTACCAGAGAGAGGAAATGAAAACTACTAAATATTATTAAATAATTTCATTTCCTATTGTGGGAATCGAACCCACAACCTGCCGCGCTTACAGTCGCACGCTTGTGCCTCTGCGCCACGACAGGCATCAATACAGTTATTAAAATTACAATACAAGCTAAAATAACACACATTGGGATATTTTAATGAAATAAAATCTTTTCAGTATCTGAATAGATTTATTTTCTATAATATAATAAATAATATTTTCAAATATCCCTGTTGTTTGTCTTTGTCTTGCGGGTTGTCACTTTTTGAAACTTGTATAAACAACAATTGACGATTTCGGGTATTGAAACAGAGTTAGATAAAATAAAAAATGTAATATTTTTATTATTTATTTAAACCGTGTAATTTAAACATTCCCATTTACAATGTAGTGGTCTATTTTTAATGTAATATTTTTATATTATTCTTTTTAATATTACTAGGATCTACGTAGATGCAATCATCAACCACATGACAGGCACTTGGAATGAAAACGTAGGCACTGGCGGTAGTACTGCTGACTTTGGTAACTGGAATTATCCCGGTGTGCCATACGGCAGGAACGATTTCAACTGGCCGCAATGTGAAATATCCGGCAATGATTACGGCTGCTGTGCTGATAGAGTGAGTTATTCATAATTTTATTGTTAGTTAAATAAAATGAATATTATTTAGAGGTTTATTATCTTTATCCACTACATATTCTTTAGAGTTAATTAGTTACTCCATTTAGTTTAGTTTAAAATAACTGGTGTGTATATAATTAATTAGTGTTCAGTCAAAACGTTCAACACATACAAAATATGTGTAAAACTGAGAACCTCCATTTTTTTGTCTAGCTGACTAAAACCTTCTCCAAAGTCTCACAAACTTTGCTGAAATCATCAAACTCGGTTCATCCATACGCGAGATAATCACACACTAATCACAGACACATATACGTATTACATACATACATACTCCTGTTGAAATCGGTAGCAAAACAGCATTTCTATTTGTTTAGACATTAATACATAATTCATTTTATGTTTTGCAAATTAATGGTGAATCGTCCACAATTAGCTATTGCTTAGGATGGTGATACTCGCTCATGCTTTGTTAGTTTTATCAGCTCTCTGCCAAATAGCTTCAAAATTACTGAAAATCGCCAAGAATTATGTCAGTTTAAGCTAAAAAATGACTTTTTATGTCATATTATAAATTATTTAGTTTATTTCACATACAGAAAAAGTAGTTAGAGATGACCAAGTGTTATAACATTCTGTTCATCGTTTTTATTTTTTTATCAAAATTTTTATCTTCAGCTTCACGCTTTAGATAAAAATATCAATTAATTTGTAACTAATACATAAATAATGCCAATAACCGATTCTCATATTTGTCACACAGATAAATCACTGGCTTAAATTATAATCGTCGTGATAAATCTAAATACCGTTTTGCCGAATTTATTTGAAATGAAAATACGTATGCTTACAGGTCTATTATAAATGTCACATTTTATTTACGAGGCTTTAGTCGATACCAGTCATGGCGTAGAGGCACAAGCATGCGACAGGTTGTGGGTTCGTTTTTACCATTTTCATCCCACTCCAGGAAATGAAAGTTTTTTTTTTCTTAGCTTCACACTGTATCCCGCATATAGCAGGGTAGACAGAGGCAACCTGAGAACCTAGTGTTAAGACACTCCATTTCCCACTTTCCGCCGAATTGAGGCATTGCGTACTGAATGGCGGAACTCAACACCGCACTTTGCCTTTACCAAACCCAGGAATTGAAAATACTAAACTTTCACATTTCCTCGAGTGGGACCGAACCCACAACCTGTTGCGTTTACAGTCGCACGCTTGTGCCTCTACGCCTCTACTAAATATTGTTTAACATAGGCGTTAAACAATATTTAGTATTTTGATTTCCTTGCTCTGGTGACAAGGCAAAGTGCGGCGTTGAGTTCCGTAACTTAGCACGCATTGCCGCAATTCAGCAGAAAGTAAGCAACTGAAGAATCTTAAGAGAACGGAGTGTTTTAACACTAGATTCTTCCCCTCTTTCTACCCTGTTATGTGCGGGATACAGCGTGAAGCTAACAAAATCATTTTACATGAAAATACATGTCTATCATAAACGTCACATTTTATTTACGAGGCTATAGATTTGGACCAAATTGAATGTATTGACTTTGAAAGCCGTATAATATTTAATTTTTATAAGAAAATTTCTTTCATACTAATATTAAAGGATTCTAAATCAATTTTTATAAAGAAATATTTTATATTAAATGAAGTGCTCTGAATCTATTTGATTTTGGATTTATATAGGATTGAAAAGATTTTATTTTCAGAAATCGGTTACTTATATTTTTTCATTCGTTTCTATTATAATAAATATTTATTGATATAAATAATTGTATAACGCCTGTCGTGGCGCAGAGGCACAAGCGCGCGACTGTAAACGCGACAGGTTGTGGGTTCGATTCCCACTCCAGGAAATGTAAAATTTTGTATTTTCATTTCTTGGGTTTGGTAACAAGGCAAAGCGCGGCGTTGAGTTCAGCCACTCAAAACGCAATGCCTCAATTTGGCGGAAAGCGGGGAACAGAAATTTGAAAGAGAATGGAGTGTTTTAACACTAGGTT